>JAVSBT010250861.1:0-12675 GCA_033118115.1 Pharyngocirrus eroticus | reverse complement strand
GCACTCTCTCCCTGTTTTTCAACTATCAGGGAACCTTTCTATTGCTGGCTATGGTGGTGAACTAAATACCAAAAAGTAACAGTTGAATGCAGAGAAAATATGAAATAAAGAATGAATGACTTTAACTATGAAGTGTCTAGCTCTGTACAGGAAATGCATAAGTATTCTTTTACTTCTTCTAATATTATGTAATATAGGTACATGTCTATAAATTATATACTAACATTTGAATTTGTGATCTTACTTTTAAAATAAATCCTGAAATATCACTTCATAGTTAAAAGTCATTCATTCATTATTATTTTTTTCTGTGCATTAGGAGATCTATACTTTCTATTTGGCTTTATTCATTTTACATAGAATATTCATGCTATTATTATTGGTTTCCAGTTGTACATCCATGTTGTACATTAATATAGCCTTATCTTTTATGTTTAAAGTTTTGTGTTATTTGAATCAATAAAATTACCTGTGTATTTGGATGATTCACTCAGAGACGTTATTTTTTATTGATGAAATCTAACTGAGTGTTTTCTCAAATCAATGCTTTAGAATTTCTGCAAAACAGGGGTTTCCCATACCAGCAAAAAACCACTTGGTTTTTCCAGAAAACCATGATTTTCTACGCGTGTTGAAAGCGATGCTTTATGATTGAACTGGTAGTGCGGACATACATAGTATTATAAGTAGTATAACTTGAAGTGTATATATCTGTATTCATTAATGCTTTGTCGCTCAAATATTAACTAGTTTAGCTATGGGAAGATGGCGGATTATGAGGTGATGACAGATGAGGATAAAGATCTTCTAAGAATTAATGCAGTTGAGTTCAACAAGGAGATTGACCTGAGCCCAGAAAAAGATTTTTTTGGTGAATTGACAAAGAGAAAAGTTTTTACAGATGGTCAAATTGCAGCATACACGGTAATGTATATTTTCAATTCAGGAGATGAATAGAACAAAAGAATAAGCTGTCATGAAAGTATATATGATACGTCCTAGTATATTTTGTAAATAATATTATGAATAAAAATACAGCAGCTTTTGTGTCCAAATTGAGATTTTAGCTCTAAGGTTATTAAAGACCATAATGAAAAACAAGATTGAATTTGGTGGGGGGCAGTGATGTTGACAAGAATTACCTTTCTCTATGTGAATTAATGCTTATTACACTGTATTGATGGGGACAGGGTTTCCTGTACATACCAGTCAACAATCCCCTAGAAAGAAAGCCTCTTAATCATCTTTCCACAGCTCTAACAGAGCCAATATACAAGGGTACCTCAGATGTGCTTAATTTAGGAGCTGGCTCTTTGTGTGATACCAAGCTATTTTTAATTTACACATTTCAAATGTGTTTCAATACCATACATAATAAATAAGCAATGGGGCAATCTTTACTTTTTTCCAGAGTAAATTGCGATATGATGGAGGTCCTATTGTTGCAAATGAGGCAATGAGATCCGCTCTGGTGAAAGGTTCAAAGAAAAAATTTCAAGATTTCAAGAAGGCGTTAATTGCAAATGAACAGAAACATATTGTCACAAAATATTTGACCCCCAAAATACAAGGTTTGTTCACATTGAATTCTTTTGTCCATTGAATTCTTTTGTCTTTTGTCCAAATGTCCATATTTTCATCTTTGGATAGTAAAAAAAAGTAAAATTCATCCTGAAGTGTATCTCCTATCCAAAATTTAAATGCATTGAAATGTGAGTGCTATGAATTTGGACTTTCATAGGATAATATTTTGTTGAAAACATAATTATGTGCTCATAATAAAAATAACTCTCAGGCCCTCATCCTCCTTAACTATTTACCTTCAACCTTGTTTCTCTTGTACATATTTCTTTTTCAAGTGAATTATTACTAATCATTTTTTAAATGAATTATACACTTTATATTTCAAGATCAAGAATCAAAGCTTGAAGGAATGGACCTTAGTGATGGATTAATAGATGTGGATGTCAAGAAGTCAACCAAAGATTTCTTTGATAAGTGCAATGAAAAGACAGACCTAGAAAAGGTAAACAAAAGACTTTGAAAGTTTCTAGATAGGAAAATGAATAATTATTGTTCTCATCAAGGTGTATGTGTGTAATGACAAGATTAAGGGGGGATCCGGTGTTTCCAAGGCATTTTTGATATGTGCGAGAATATGGTCTGTATCATGATTTAAAATGATATAAATAATAGAGCTGTTAAAGTATATATTTTTGGATAAACAGCTTTCTTAGCTACAATTCAATGTTAGCTAAAAACTTTGATTTTTAAATATATATAAAAAAGCACACATACATAAGTCATCACCTTAAATGATTGTATTTTAATATTCTTAATCTTATTGATTTTTTGTCCTGAGCTTGTAGCACTCTATCAACAATCTATCATACATATCTATTTATTTTTTATTTCTTTAGCCCGATATATATCCAATGGGAAAAAACCCCAAAGGCTATGCATTGATTATCAATGTGAAAAAAGTGGTACGGTGTAAAGAACGATTAGGCACAGATATTGACAGAGATAATCTGAAAAATCTTTTGGAACAGATGAGTTTTACTGTGAAAGTATATAACGACACTGACGACTTAACTGCCCAGGTATTGATTTGTATAATAATTATTATGTATTATTAACATTTTTGTTAACAGAGCTCTATATAAGAAACAGCTCGTGCTTAATAAGGTCACCCTATAGAAACATTTGCGAAATAAAAGTATGAAAAAAGATACTATGAAATAAATATTTTAATTTTTTCATTTAAATAAGATACTTGTCTTCTGCTCTTTACATATATTAGCTAAGTGATAAATAGTGAAGTCTTATTTGCCTATAAGGACTGAGCTTATCTCAGGTTTTTGAAGCACATCAGTTTTATGCCCCCTTTGTACAGAATTTGATGCCTTTTTGATTGTGTGTTACCATCAATTGTTAACTAAATGGGGGGGGGGGGGGGTTCTTAAGGCTTTTTTTTATACGTGCAAGAATATGTTTGATATGTGTAAGACGAAAACTTTCTGATTTTCATATGGTTTTTTTTCACTTCTAGGGGATATTGGAAAAAACAAAAAGTTTTTTCAGAGAGGCTGAAGAGTCAGATGCTCAATGTACCATGGTATTTGTACTATCACATGGTGCAACTGGTGGGAGAATATTTGGAACAGATCGTAACTATGTGCAACGGAAACAATTATATGAACTATGTAACGCTAATAACGCCAGGGGCCTATTGAACAAGCCTAAAATCTTTGTAATTCAGGCTTGTCGAGGAAGTAAGTGTAATTTTTTGTTTCTTTCATACAATTGCATTTTTTAAAACAACTATGCAATATTAATCCAGCCAAACAAGTTAACATAATATGTCATGATTTTTTTTCAATTGTAGGTAAATCTGACTCTGGTATTGATGCTGCAGACAATGAAGATGAACCAGATGAAATAGAGGAATCAGATGGAACAGAAAAAATTGCTAGTCATAGCGATACTCTATTTGCATTCCCAACACAGGAAGGTATGTACAGTAAGAAAGTATAGAAAATTGGGATTTTATCATTGAACATCTCTGGGTATTCAGGCAATAAATGTGATACCTGTTGTACTGTTTTAATTTAGAGATACAAATATAGTAAACAATGACTCAGATCAGTGTTTTTTTAATCTAAGATGACATTGTTGGATAGTTAAAAAATTTAAAACATGAAAATAAATCAAGCAAACATGAGTTTTTGAGTTATATTGTTTTACTATATTTTTATAAATTTTTAGTTGGTAATAATAAACAACAAATATGGATTACTTTGAGAAGATGGAATTTTTGGGGTTTATAGCCTTTTGAAATGATATAATTATCTTATAAATGTTTGCACTTAATTGGAGATGAAAGTCTTATTGCGTTTTTTTGATATGTACAAGCATATGTCACAAATAATCATTTTCAATAAAAATGATAAAAGGTAAGTATATATTTTTGGCTTCAGAACATCCTTAGCTTCTGTTTGATAATACTAAAATGTCTCTGAATATGATTCAACATGCAAAAAAAACTCTCAAAATTAAAAATAAATTTAATATTTTTCCACCCACATGGATTTTTTAAAAAAAGTAAGATACAAAAAAAACTCATCTTCTTTCAGATTATTTTCAAAGCTTAAATATCATGTTTTTATGACTATAGCTCTTTTCAAAAAAAGATTGTGGCTGTTTGAAATGACAAAGATGCTAATTGGTAGTTTTAAAAATGTTCTATTTTTTAGTGACTTTTATCACTTCAAATGCATATTAAAAAACACCAAAAACGTAAAAATATTTTTTCTAACCAGGTGCAGAGATATTTTAGCAATATAAAACTGTGGCTAAGGATGTCCTGAAGCCAAAAATATAAACTTTCATAGCTTTATCTTTTAATGAAAATGATAATTTTAGATATGTTACTGCATATCAACTAAAGCAATTAGAACCTTGTCCCCCCCTTTACTTCAATCATATTAACTAATTGTTATTGTACATTGCTTTTACATTAGGTTATAGATCGTGGAGAAATGAAACACATGGAAGCTGGTTCATCAAAGCCATTGTTCAGATATTCCAAAAATTTGCTGCAACAGAAGACATTTTGTCAATGCTGACAATGGTAACAATTTAAAAATACTAAGCATTACTAATGAAAAGATAGAACTAGTCTTTGAAATTGAATTTCGCCTGCTATGTTCATTTTCATGGTCAACACATTTGACCAGTAAAAGGTATATATGAATATACATTTATAGTAGAAGTCTTTATTCAATAAAAAAGAGTCATACAATGCAATGTGATAAAAACAATAGGAACAAAAGCGGACTGGGGGCCATTGGTGTTTAGTGTTTACATCCAAATTGCCCCTTTCTGGTTCATAAACTTGAAAGCAACTTTATATTTCTCTTTTTACTAGGTCAATCAACTTATTATGAAAAAGGAAACCAGGAACAAAGAGGAAGAAAAAAACAAAAAAATGGAAATGTCAGAATTTAAGTCATCTCTATCAAAAAAATTATTCTTTTTCCCTGGAGTTAATTCAAGGAAGAGACGAAACTCTTCTAATTCTTAAGAATATCAATAAAAAAATATGAAGATCTATTTGGACAAAGAGGACTAAAACATTCAGTGCCAGCAAAGTGCCATAATGTGTATTTTACATTCCTGCCATTTATGTACAACATATCTTTGCACTTATACAAGATTTGTATTTTAAGTAAAACATGCTCAATTGTTTGATATTTTTGTTAAAAATACATTAAAAAACTGTTGTTTCAGAATTGGTTATTATATTTTTCATTTCACATGTAAAAATATAGATATTGCCAGAGTAAAACTAAGAGACTGCTGAGAATTCCATGAGGAAAAGAAAATGTGTTTACTTTAAATAGTCATTGATATTTGGAACGTTGGAAAAGTTGCTTTAAAATGTTATATTGTGTTTTAGTTGTATATTTATGTAAACAATCAACTTAATTCAGAAGACATGTAGTGGGAACCAAGGGTGCTATATGCACATTTATATCAGATAGTAACATGCAGGATTTGAGTTCATAAATTCATACCCCACCTATTAGGAAATTGAACTCAATGGACACTATCAATATCATTATTTTAATCATCCTCGGAAAAATGTATGTAGATGTTATCCATATTGTAACATTTTTTAAAAACTTATTCTCACAACAAAAATTTAACTCACTTTCTTAGGAGCTTTCGTGTGCAAGCAGCACACTTTGTCAACTGACGTCTTGCTTCAGTTGTTATCATAAGCAGATTTAGAAATGTGCTTAAAGAACCAGTTTTGGGTGAGAGGTTTTGGTTTACTAGAGTTACAAGGAATCAAAGCAAAATGTTAGAGTAATTTGTCAATATGAAATCCCACTATTCAAAGGGAGGGGCATCATTTTACATAATTAGGTAGGCCTACATGTTTGAGTCATTCACACTTTGTATTTCAAATGTTTTATAAATTGAGCTTGCTTGTCACTTCTATAAATACAATGGAGTACATTTTGTCCAGAAAGTGATTAGTCATAAATACAGCTTGTCATGTGTATAAGAATTTACTCACTAAAAGGCAACATTTGTCACTTATTGATTAAGAAACAAGATTACATTACAACGCTAAATGTACCTATGCACAAACCAATGGTTGCAATGAATAAACATGGTTTTCCCTAAGCAGGTATATGAGTTTCCACAAAACCATCCACATTTCAATGAAACCATGGTCCATGAGCAGGCAATGGTTTCCCCAAAACCATGACGTTGACAAACCCATGGTTTTTCCCCAATGAGTAATGACAATAAAAAGCAGAGACCATGCAGTTGGTATAAGCAGATTAAAATTTCAGTTTGAAAAGTACTTACTTCTTGTGATTTTGTTGCTCAAGAAAATTATGGCAGCGGAATTAATGACTAAGGAACAAACAGATCTGATACAAAATAATTTTGATGAACTTGTTACACGAATAAAGCCAAAAGATGGGCTTTTGGCACAATTGTTTAAAAGAGGAATACTAAATAAGAGACAATTTGACAGACTTCAGGTAATAAGTTGTAACATTATTTGAAAAAAAACCCTGATTATTTTGACTATACCTACTTTTTTAATGAATTAGTAAATCATAGATTGCATGTTAGATAACAGCCATTTATCAATTATGTAGGGTAACTTATGACAAAGACATGGTTTTGAATTATTTGCATTGGAAAACCCAAAAAAGTCAACTTGGGAGGTGTTTTTTTAATTCAGAATCGAATGCAATATGATGGAGGACCTGCTGAGGCAAATGAAGAAATCTTACCAATGATCATGAAAGGATCCCAGAAACAGTTTTCAGACTTCAAAGAAGCTTTACGTGAAACTAATCAGGGTCTGATTGTGGATCACTTTTTGACTGTAGGGGTGCAAGGTGAGTTTTCATAGCAGCAGATTTTCTGCATACCTTCATGTGGGGTCAACACCATGGCATACCCACTGGTCCAGAACCCCCAGATGGCTGTTCGGGTTCTGTACTGAACAGTGGATTTTTTCTGCTGAATGTGGAATTTTAGAAAATATAGCTACAGTTCTGCCTAGGAGTAGGACACAGACAGTACAAAAATATCCTTATGCTGACTCCCGTTCAGATATTTATTTTTCAAAAATGATAGTCAGTATTAGTCACCATAATGGTTAGAAGCAGAGAAGAAATCTGTGTTACATTTTTGAATAAGGGTGGCTTTCTAATTTTGATTTCCATGTATGAAATTATAAATGAAAGTGAAAGTACTAAATTAGCTGATTTCATGTCAAGTTTGAAAATGGTTTTCTGAGGAATTGAAAAGGATTAGCCTGATATTAATTGATATGATAAGAATGTATTCCAAAGGTATATTTCAACTTATCTTTTATACAAGGACTAAATAAATTTGTCCAACATGGTTACAGGTGCATGCAGAAATTACATAGTGGGGCTGAACTATGAATAATATTATTCTGCCTCAAAAATTATGCTAATCATGAACAATTATCACTCCAAAAAATATCTTCAGGATTATAATGAAATATGATAATGATAATGATTATGACATGATATGATATGATATGATATGATATGATATGAAATGATATGATATACATGTAATATGATATATAAAATGATTTACTTTCTTTTTCCAAACAAGCAGCTAAGCCTAACCAAACACCCACCAAGTCACAGCAATCAGAATGGTATGACACATCTTATTTCATGGTTTAATAAGCCTTCAGTAAACTATCCAAGAATGATGGACTTTTATCCCTCAGAAATGAAAGATCTAGTTTCTTGATGTTATGCCCATGTGATATGAGTTTTGAATAAATAATATATGGAGCGTAATAAAATGTATGTATGCATTTCTTTTTTAAGACTACATAATAAGAAAAAAACAATCAACACTAAATACAATTTCTTTTTTCAATATAGTTCAGCCATGGCAGCACAAGTGATGACCCCTGAGCAATTGGATTTGATAAGAATTCATTTTGTGACACTTGTTGATGGCATTAATCCTAGAGATGGCCTTTTAACAAAACTGTTAAAGAGAGGAGTAATATCAAAAAGACAAATGGACAGATTTCAGGTAAGTGTCTGTTTGTCAGAAAACAAGCTGCGCAAGTCTTACCAATTATAATAATTTTTACTATTTATAGTGCTACAGGGCCAAGCTAGACTTTGTTTTTGCTTTTACAAGGCCCAGTCAGATCCATGGATCATTTTTGCTTAAATTAGTATGGGGGGTAGTCTTTCTGTTTAGATTAGATCTCAAGATGCTACTTCATAGTACGTTATTTTTCTAGAATCGAATGCAATATGACGGCGGTCCTGCTGAAGCAAACGAAGAGATCTTAAAGACAATCCAGAAAGGGTCCCAGAAAAGTTTATATGACTTCATAGCAGCTTTACTTGAAACTAACCAGGACCAATTCGCTCATCTTTTGACTGCGGAAGGGAAAGGTGAGTTATATAAGATCTTAAGAAGGCTGATTAAATGTTTATAGGAGGTGTGGGTAAAAAAAAAAATTTGTAATGACAATGATATGCTAAGAGCTAGCATGGGTCTACGCAAATTAGCCTTCTCTTGTGTTTTCTGACACAGCAAAGTGGTAGTTACCTAGAATTAGTAAATATGGTGTCTTTTGAAAGATTGTCAGATTATTTTCTTTTAAATATTAGACAATGAAGGATATTTGTATCTTCAAATATGAGAAATCTGTAATGTTTTCCATCTTTATTCAAAACTTGTTTTAAAGTTTAGATATAAAAAAGTTAAGATGTTGAAATTGAATTAATATCATGTATCATAATTATCCACCATTTCAAGTAGTCACATGATCCAGAGACGTACAGAAGTTAAAGAAGGGGTATATGAAACCAAGTTATACCGCACCTTGCTTTCCCCAAAATAATACAGAATTATTGTCATAAAAGTTCGTAAAATATATAATATATATTTATTGTTGACAAATCAGATTTGTATTGTACACAATATTATCTTAAATAATGACAAAACGTATGAAAGTGTTAATTCTACATGAGAATATCTTGTTGATTTTTTTTAAGGAACAACTGCAAATGATGCAGGTGAAGGTGCTTCGGGTCCAACATCTAACTCAGTCCTAGAACCAGCTCATGAAGAAATGGAACTAACCGATTAGCTCATAGATGTCAATGTAGTGGAGTGGCTAAAGACTGATTCTGAAAAAAAAAACGATATACCAAAGGGGTGTAAACAATTGTCTACAAATGGTCTACAAGAAATTAATACATAAATGGAAAGCTTGACCAAATAAATTCAGAATCTATATATTGAAAAAGGGGTACCAAATCATGTCTCCTTAGAAAAAGGTTAACACTATCTCCTTGTGTTCAATAAAAATACTACTCTGAATCTTTATTGTAAGATTTGCACATACATGTACATAACTTTATGAAGCTTTAATTAAGGCACAAAGTTTCTATTCAATTTTGATATCAACTTTCAGATGTATCAAAAGACTTGTATTTTACCCAAGGTATATTTATGAAACTGAATATAAATATTTCACAAACTTTTCATAAGATATTTTATTACAATATTCATATGCTTACAAAAACATATAATTACAGATATGCATCGATCTCACCTAAAATTTCAATAAGGTCCTTTTATGGTATCTATACTTTTGGAATATAGCATTAATCATTATTTGCATCAAATGTTTTTTCTCTACATTGGTAGATTCACAGTTATGTATTCATAGTTCTGTGTTCAGGGATGAATGTATTCAGTTATGACTTGATTAAATAGTTATACAAAAGTGTTGAACATATCTTGCATATTGGTTGTAAAGAATAATATGATTTGAAGGACAGTGACCTTTTACTGATTATTTAAGCTAGTGCTCATTTTGCAAAATGTGACATAAAGGCAGCATCAAAGTTGTATACAAGTAACAATAGCATTTTATTGCTATATAGTTAAAAGAGTTTGCCATAAATAAAAAACAATGTTCAGACAGTTTTATTTTGTAGAAATGCATTTCAATGAATATTTCATTAATATAAAAAAGTTGTTTCTTTGATAAATTCATTATTCTATAAAGATAGTAAACAATGGTTTGAATGCAAAAGCAAAGAAGTATATGAGTGCAAAGCACAGTCATTCTACATAGCAATCATGCACGAATAAAACAATTTCTATTATATAGATCCACTCTTGTCATAGTCTTCTAAAAGAATGAAATGATCTTTTTTTCTGAGTAAATTTGATTTGATTTTGTTTAGTGAATGATAATAAGAATTAACCCCCCCCCCCCCCCAATTTTTTTTTTACCCCCAACAACAACCCACAACAACAACCAAACACAAAAAAACCCACAAAACCCACTATATCTTCTGGCTAAAAATGTATAGTCCTTGGGACATGAACCAGATAATGTGCTATCTTGAAAAAGGCTGCTGTTGTTGAATTTATAATTCAAGAAATCACAATCTTACACATTGCTCAATCTGGTTTTTTGCTAACATTTGAATGGATTAATTAATTAATTAATTATGATTATCTAAAATGTGTATGCTGTTACACTATAAAGTCATAGAGTAGCCTAAACAAAATTGAATTTAAAAAATGCAAAATGAGGGTTCATTCTGTACCATATTTGCTGATGACATTATACATGTAATAGTGAATGATTGCAGTAACATTGGTAATCTACCCACATTATCATTTGTCCTGAATGTTATTGTGTGAATTGACGTTTTTTATTTATTTACGTAGCTTAGATTTTAAATAAGAATGAGACCTCCACTATATTTCATGACCTAGATATTCAATTATATATTCAAATTTTTTGTCATTACCTTAAAAGTCTAATGTTGATGATAATTTCTATGGACATATCTATCCAAAGCATCTGGTTCCAAGATCCATATATCAAGTCAGAAACATTGTATGAGGTAAGAATTTATCTAGAAAAAGTATGTTCCAAAGTTGATTAATTCACTGACTCTACTATTTGGAAATGTGTTATTGTGTCAATATTGCAATATCATGGTGATAGCAATACTATATATACATTTACATGGCTGCCTTCTAGTAGTGAAAGGATTGGTCACACAGGGTCTTTTACATGAAATATGATAAGCATAGCAATGTACTTTGAACCAATTGATGAAGAAATCTGAAGTTTACAAACAACAATAAATGTCACTATTTCTTTAAAAAAACAAAAGAAATAGGAGCTGCTGCATCCATCTACCAACAAATTAATTTGATTTTGCCTAACTTTAGGTTTTTCCATAGGAAAGAATGAGGTGATTCTATATATATAGCAAAATTTTGTCTCAGCAAGTAATATCTGGATAAAGATGGCCGACTCCAAAATGATGACTGAAGAAGAAAAGGGACTCTTAAGGAAACAAGGCCCTAATCTAGTAGACAATATTGAATATGAAGGCAATAACTTTTTAAAACTTTTGGAGGCCAAAGGTGTTTTTAATGGAAGGCAGATCTCAATGTTGCGGGTAATTATTTACTAAATATAGTACTTTTACATGATGTAAATATCCACAAGAGATAATGATTTTCATATTGAAAAACAAATGTTTTATGTTGTCATGATAGTATAATATTATTTTTCTGTATGTATTTCAAGAAAAAAACAAATACTGATGATGCTAAAGCAACTGAGGAAATTCTATCCATGCTTCCAAGAAAAACCAGCAAGGATTTTAGTCATTTTATAGAGGCTCTGAATGAAAGTGGACAAAGCCAAATTGTAGTAAACTTTCTGACTCCAGAAAAAGGTGTGGTTTAGCTTATTTGTTTACTAGAATAAATTTGAGAACTAACAAAAATGTGTGTATTGTTTTCATCCATTTCCTCAAAATTCATTCTTCTTCTTCTTGCCCTATATACGTATTTTCTTTCAAGACATTCCTTTTTATTCTTGTTACAATTCCAGTTGGTGATGGTAAAGCAGCAAATAATTTTGATCAAGGTGAGTAAGTTAATTATTCAAAAGCATCCAAATAGTTAGATCTGAGAACCTTTTCCAAATTGTATATCACAATAAAGAGGTTGAATATTGTTATTTTCTTGAGATTCTACTGGTTCCATGGAGGGGTTATTTACAAAGAAGTTAGAATAATTATGTAGTTTGAAAGTCAATCATATAGGTGACAAAACCACCTATCTACTGTGCATTAGTTATAAGACATTTAGTGTGAGGATTACAATTGTACTGTAAATCCGTACTTTTTAATGTTCACATAATTCTTATTTGCCTGTTTGGAAAAAAGAACCATGCATATTTGATATATACATGTTCCAAACTAATTAATTTGTTTGTTAATGATTATGTGTTGTTGTTTCTATCCAGTTATTACAGGTTTTGATGATATTATACTTTGTGACGGGCCCATAGCTGTCAAAGTGAAGTCCTGCACCCAGAGTTTCTATGATACATACAAAAATCAGGTGGGCAGTATGTACTTCTATTTTTTTTCTAAATTTAGATTTAAAAAAATGGTTTCAAAACCACAACTTAATCTTAACCTTTAGGCTTCAATACACTTCTAGCACTATTTGTTTATCTTCCTAGAATAAAATATTTAGAATATATTCAATTGCCCCTTTTCAGGCTTACAAATT
>JAVSBT010250750.1:0-12677 GCA_033118115.1 Pharyngocirrus eroticus | reverse complement strand
AGCTGAAAGTATTGTTTTCACCTTCCATCTGGTTCTTTTACATGCCAAGTGATTGTATTCTTGACATGGAGCCTCGGCAGTTTACAATGAACATTTTTTCACTGGCTTTAAAAGAAATACCATTTGGATGCTCATAGGCCCATAGCAGTGTTCTCACTGTTGCTAGCAATGTAAAGCTTTCATGGTCCTTGAAAGTGCATACATGTATATGCAAAAGTACAGTTATATACAATACAATGATGAATGTAATAATAATAATAATAGCTAGGCATTTATATAGCGCCCTTTTTAATCAGTGATCATTCAAAGGCACTCTTTCCCTATACTAGACAGATTTGAAACAGAGTGCAGCCAATACAATACCATCCTATGAATTACAAGACATTACAATAACTGATTAATCTTGAGATGTATTGTTCCTGAATTCTTCCATGTCATCTTTTGATTCACTATGTGTCTAAAGTTTTTATTGAGCTCAGTTTGCTTGCCTTAATTGTTGAAGCTATTTACAATGCTACCATTCCTTTTCTTGTTGCTGTGGGTTTGTAAAAATGTATAATTTTGAAGTAAAAAGTTATTCTTAATTGGACATATAAGCCTTTGGGTATCCATTCCTCTGTTGTTCTGTATTTGTATAGTTGCATTGTATTCATTGTATTAAATGTTGGGGGGGAAAAAACTTCAATTAATATAATAATGTCAATCAATGTGTTAGAACAAAAGCTTTTGTTGAAAAAAAAAGAAAAGACAAATGATTTTCTGAATAGGCTGTAAATATTGGTTCATGGATTTGACACCGAAAGTAAATATGGAATTTGAGTTTTTTCAAAGCATGTCCCTGAGGAAATAAAAAATGTAGACCAATGTGTAAGTCAACAATTACAACAAAAGTACAAAAAGGTCAAAAAGAACAGATCTATAGAGCTACAACAATGTCCAAGCCCCTTTTGAAGACATAACTGATTCATCAAATAACCGCATAAAGGCTTTGGACATTGATGTAGTGCTATAGATATTTAACATGTCAAAAAGAAAAGATCTATAGTGCTACATCGATGTCCGAAGCCCTTTATGAAGACATCACTGTTTTGACTCCAATATTTACTCAAAAATATTACAAAGTATGCATCACTCTATACGCATTGTTGGAGCCAATAAGCTAGAAAAAATAATGAAGAAGAAAATTCATGGAATTCATAGAAAATGAAAGACAGGCTGCCACCAAAATAATGTTGATAATTGTTATGTGAATCCAATCTGAAACTAATTGTTCAACCCATTTCAAGCATCTCTCAGAATTGTGTAGCTTAAAAGAATACAACTTTTGTTGTAAGAAATAAAATCCCATTATTTGGCACATTTTGAAAAGTAGGTCACAAAACTTCATATGATTTGATTGCACAACAACTCAAAAACTAAATTTCCTTGCTAAGTTTCAAAATATTGTTTTTTTAAATGTACTCCTTTTTTAAATTATCAAAAATTTCTGAAATTTGCAGATGTGGATTTGTTCTGTGACCTTTATGTGAAGACAAAAGTTATTTTTCAGATAATGTAGGGACAAGTTTTCAACAACACTTCTGAGATCAGCAGCAAAATATACAAATCTTTGAGTCTTATCTTCACTTTTATACGGAAGGATGATGGCTGGGTGACAAAGCATACACATAGAGATCACATTTTTACTGACTAAACCAGAACCGATTTGTATTCTTTATATAATAGCAAATATTGAATTAGTTACAGTGCAGGCAGGCATTGTTTATATTCTTCACAATTTTCTGTCAATAAAATGACACCAGAAGGTCGTTTCTGATAATTTTGAATTTTGATTTCCTGGATGTGTATTTGCTTACCTTTACAAAGATCCAGGTTCTTTTTCTGTGAAAAATGAATCAATACAAAATATTTTTTTTTTGAAAAAAAGAAGCCCTTTTCTTATCCACACCCCGAACGAAAATTGCTTAAGTCATTTTTTGATGTTTGAAATAATGAGGAAACACATTCAGTTACCACCTTCAAGATATGTTCCTCTAAACTTTGTCCCTCTAAACATTCAGTTATATTAACCATTTAGAAGGACCATTTCAATGTAAGGTAACATCAGGATACACAAAATCTAAAAGAAATGATGCTAAGGATGTTTCAGATGGATGAGAAATTCAATAACTTAGGA
This sequence comes from Pharyngocirrus eroticus, assembly GCA_033118115.1. Lineage (NCBI taxonomy): Eukaryota > Metazoa > Annelida > Polychaeta > Saccocirridae > Pharyngocirrus > Pharyngocirrus eroticus. Next base: position 10,501 of record JAVSBT010250750.1, on the reverse strand, counting down.
AACTGCACTAAAGCACATATCTAGTATCCCTAGAAAAAAATAAAAATCATTATGATCATAATATCTATTTAAATAAATAGGTGGGCCATAATTTGGTGCATAGAATGGCAGTCTGTAACATCAATTTTGCCACAAAATGACTTAAGCAATTCTCCCTCTAGATGGTCACTATATATATATATATATATATGAGCTTACAATTACAATTACATCACAAAATATTATATGAAATATGATGAATTGAATAGATTAATCAATTTTTTAAATATATTTTTCATACTGAAAGATTCATTGTGATGTTTTTTATTTTCATTTATTCTGGATGTGTATTTACTTAAATCATTTGCTTACTTTTCTACAATATCCCGACTCATTTTCAGTGAAAAAGAATCAATAGCAACACAAACCAAAATGATGAAGAAAAAAAAGTCAGATAATAATTATGTAGATTAAGTTAGATTTTGGGAGGGGCAGCTGACTTATCTTGCCAGCCTTTAAAGTTATAGTTTTGTAAAATATTATTTGGGCATTCAACTAGTTTTACTTTTTCCTATAGCCTTCTGTGTTAATGTATTATAATTATGTTCATTTTGTAAATATATATTCACAGAAAATTAAATATTATTATCATAATCTAACAGTAATTGAATAAATGTTGACCTTTTTACAAAAACGAACCTTTTGAGCTGAATATTTATCTTTATTTTACTGTTTTAAGAAACTATAAATAGATCAAATGTTGACAAAACAGGTTAACCATAAATTTAATCAGGACTGAAAAGATCAGGCGTGAAAGTTCCCCATTAAGACTAATTTTCCAATGGAATAGCTTTCTTTCAAAGGAAAATTTGCAGCAAACAAATTATGAATTAGTTACCTTTTCTCTCTTGTCTTTGATCAAAATAACAAGACTTTTTTTTGATGAATATATTTTAGCTGATATTTCTCAAGAGTCTTACTTTTTCTAAAAAGCTATTGATGTTAGGGTCAATTATCAAAATTGGTTTATATCTAGGAAAAGAAATATAATGACAAAGGAAAATCCATAAATAGTTCATGAGAACCGATCAATACAACAACCACAACACTCAAAAGGTAGTGTCATGAAAAATGAAAGGGGGATGAGGGTCTAATTGCCCTTTCTGACATGCACCAGTATATGTCACAAATTATGATTTTCATTGAAAAAAAATGCTATGAAAGTTCATATTTTTGGCTTAAGGGCATCCTCAGCCACCGTTGAATATTACTCAAATTTCTCTTGATTTATTTAACATACCAAAAACACCAAAAAAGTAAATAAAATGAAAAATATTTTAAAAGTAATTTTAATGACATCAAATTGTGGCTAAGGATGTTCTGAATCCAAAAATATATACTATCATAACATTATTCTTTGTTGATAATGATAATTTTGGACATATGCTCGTGCATATAAAAAAAAAAAGTTGGACCCTCATCCTCCCTTTAACAGAATATATTTTCTATTAAGATCTATTGAATATCGAAATTTCAACCTATGAAAATATTGTGTCCTGATACGATCTAGATCGAAGATAATTTACTTTAGGCGTGACAGTCACTCTCCAAAAGGTCATGATCACATGAATGTCACTTGTCAGTATGGGTTAATTGATCTACCACAGCAAATACTAATCTTTATTCTTATGTTGTCAGTAGATCTTTTTGTCAAGTCAATAAATGCTCTGATGACAGCTTTTTACTTGTCAATTACAATATCTAAAGAAATTCTTGTAACATTTGAAAGGAACCTGGGTCACAAGACAAACCAAGGCCAACTAAGAGTGACCCTAAAGGACAGACACTTTTTCCTTGACCACCTCTATAAATGATTTTCTTATCCTCTTTTCGTCCCGTCATGGGCATAAGGATGTTTTGATTTGATTGAAACAAGCATTTTTATCAAGTGAAAGTATACTGATAATAATAATAATAATAATATTATTATTATTATTATTATTATTATTATCATTATCATCATTATCATCAGAACCTTGACTTCATAATCTTCAAAAATGTACAGATTATGAATAAATTTATGGTCCTAAAAAGTTGGAGGATGTTTAGGTCCTCTGATATCTTTTAAATGGCTTGGTTGTCTTTCAAAGCGTCATATATTTTTTTATACATGTGCAAGGCACAATTTTATTTTTTTCCTGGGACAAACAATTATGTCCTTTAGGTCTTTTGAATAATTGTGTTATCCCCAATGGGAAATCCTTTGGTCCACCTGAGAACTAAGCCAAAGAGAGTTTTTGTCCTACAGGTGTGTCCATAAAGATGAGCTTTACAGTTTAGCCCATAGTATTGCAGAACCTGACATAACTACAGCATACCATTAAAATTTTCTTTGAATTATCAGTTCAAAGTAATGTTTTAAAAACATTTTTTAACAATGTAGATGATGATGTTTTGGATTATTTTTCTCATTAGTGTGTAATCTGCATCTTTAGTCCTGCTCTTGAATTTAAAGTGCAATTCCTATAGGTGCACCATAAGCATATCCTGCTGAATGGTCGGTCATGAAAGCCATCACTTTGACTGCTGGGTCTGGATGGTCTAAAGTGTTGTCATCTGTTGCTATGGTGACATGAGCCCATGAGTAGATGCTGTTCGCAATGACATTCCATCCATAGACTGTGTTTCCATTTAATGTCAACTGAAATTTGATTTAAATATTGTAATAGTGAGTATTTCGCTATAAAACAAATTCCAGGTTTATGGTAAGAACATAGCATGTACTGAAATATGGGTTCAATATATTTCGTAGCGGGTAACTCATTATCTTGGGTTGATATTTGAAAACAATGAAAGTATAATACTGAAATAAATGTTTATTACAATTTGGGTTGAATAATATTCATATTTTTATAGCAGGTATTGTACTATCTAGGATTGATGATTATAAAACAATGAAATTCAATGCATTAACACTTAAGAAGAGGTCTTAAGCTCTATTAATTCGTTAGTTATTTCTATGACTTAATTAGAAATGGAATATTACTGAATCCGAATACATCACTAACATGTCTTACTTTTTCCTCATTTTCTAAACTTATATTCAAAGGAAAAACATTTCCAAACTTGTTCAATGACAATGCATGTTTGATTTTGTAAATATGAATTATTAATTCTTATAAAAATGGTACCAGTACCACTAAGATTCATTTGTTACAAGGTCAAATCACATAAAAGAAGAAAAAACTTGAAAGTATGCCTTATGCATTGATTACATTGTGTCAAATGTCTCGGCAGTAAATAGTTACCCATCAATGGACAAATATATGTAAACACCACTGAATATAAACAAAAGGCTGCATTGACTCAAATAGAAGGTCACATTGATTTTGAAGAAAAAGTAATGGTATATATTGTTGCATGTTTCTCTGCAACAAAATAATTCTAAATAATGAAAATGAGTGGAAAGTTTAATTAAGTTAATAACCCTTTGACATATGAATGTGTACTAAGATTCAATATAATCTCATATTTTATTCATTGCATTTATCTTTCAATGACCCCAAATCATATTTTGAAACAGAAATGATTTGTCAATCAGAGTTGTCTATATTAACTAAATCCTTACCTGGGTTGCAGCAGATGTCAAAGTCATAATTGTCAAGTACCTAGAAGCTCCAGTCGCATAAGGTACAATCATTGGGACTGTTGGCCACATACTAATGGATGGTACCATGATTTGGAATGGGTCACTGTCTACGCTGTCACAGTCACCCTTGTTAATTAGCCAAACCTTGAAGCAATAGAATGTTATTACAATTTAAAGACCTGTTTACACTAACGATTTTGAAGTCAAACTTCTTCAAATTTGTAGTCTGTGACCGGGCCCTTACACCTTTATCTTTCCAATGTTTTAACTTTCCAATGTTTTAACAGTCCTGTGAATACTGTAATGTCAAATCACAAATGTTATTATTAATTTTTTTTTAGGATGATTGAGTTCAAAGTCAGGTCAGGTGATGTTGTTGTTGTTGTTGTTGTTGTTGTTGTTGTTGTTGTTTTGTCATATTTTGACCATACATGTATTTGATTTTTTTATCCTCTCATGTAGAAAACCTTTCTCATTCAGAAAACACTTTTGCTGGATATATAACTTACCATGCATTTTTGTGAACAATCCACAGTGTAACCAACACTAGATGTCAAATCCAATTCCCAATGTTCTGCTGTAGTAATTGTAGAAGTCTGTCCATCATTAAGAGTGACCACTGTATTGGGAACAGTTGCCATAACTCTCATTAGCATTCCACATGTACGTGGAGGCATGGAGACTACAACATAAGTCTGTCCCCAACTGCTTCTAGGGAGGATGTGAGACGAGAGGGGGTCACAGTATGTCTGGCCCAGGGGTACAAACAGACAATCACCACCACTCATGACACTTATAGGCTTGTTTGCAGTTATTTCAGTTCCAGTCACATCACCACTTGACGTTATATAAGTGTAGGTCTGTCGTGCATTTAGTGTTGTCTAGAATTGGTGCAAAACAAAAAATGACCATTCTAATTGAGAAAAATATCACATTTTGTTTTTTTTATTAAATCTAGAGTTTGGGCATGAATGGTACAGTTCTTCAATACTACCCAGAAGTTGAAAAAAAATGCTCTTATGTGATAGCTTAGGCGAGCAAAAAGCTATCAGCTTTTACTGTTGTTATAAAAAATATCTAGTCTTTTTAATTTGTGTTTGCCATAAATGTAATTTATCTAAATAGGAAATAAAATTCCATTACATCAAAAAATCCATCACTTTCCAATCAGTTATTTGATCAATTGAATCAAATAAGGGTTGTAATTCTTGGACCAAAATATGACACAAATTCGCCTTACTGTAAACACTGTTGAACCATCCAGTGTGGCCGTCACAGAGGTACCATCATTTAACGCTACAACAGCTATCATACTGGACAACTGATCACTGTTGTAGACAGACCCAGTGAAGCCAGCAGCTAGGTAATCAGTACCAAGCACAGTTGTAGGAAGTGGAAGCATATAGTCGACCTGTTTTTTTAAAAAGAAATCACAAGCTCTAATAATTTTATACCTACAGTCAATCTGCAAACAATCTACATACATGTATACATGTATGGTTCAAGATAGGAATTCTTTTCAGGTTTTATGAATCAATTTTGAGCTGTTTTTCTTCTTGCAGATTGACTGTAGGTATTATTTATGCAACTTATTTTTCAGACAGTTGTCAGTGGTCTGAAAACAAGGACATTCTTTCCTTATTGTAAAAGGGGTATTTACTATTTAGGACTGCACAAGGGCACTGATATAGTTGAGATTAGTACCATAAATAATGGTCTCATGACTTTTGTGATAATTGTAATTAAAAATATGTCCAAATATCATTTTCAATTAAATATTCTAATAAATGTGAAAAAACACCAATTTATATTTCTTCAGGTTATAAGAATTACTGTGCAAATCAATACTTTGATACTTTTTGGAAAAAGCTTACCATACCTCCTTAGTTAAGTGTACATTCTATTTACCTGCTTATTATAAACGATTAGCTTTATAGGGTTGTTAGATTGTACAAGTATTCCTTTGTTCTCAATGACCCCAGTATCTATCAACCTATCCGTCCCTGAGACAGCTATATGCAAGGGGGTATCTAAAAGACACATGAAGAAATGAATAAAAGGTCAGATATTTTAAAAGGTTTTATATACAACAGATAGGGGACTTTCACTTCTGTCGTTTTTTGAGCATGTATTTCTGTAAGAAATTATAGCAGAATAAACCTCTGAATGAAAGTTCTTTTTTAACCAATACTAGAAGTGGTTTTTTTTACCTTCGTAATATTTCGACTACTGTTCCTGAAAATACACTTACCATACTAATGAATCTTATCAAGAATAAACCTCTGACTTTTAAACCACCAATGTATATAACTTATAAGTCATAGTATCCACTTACTGGCAACAGCTGTATGTGTTGTTGGAGCTGCTGTTCCTACTGTAACATCTATGGTTGTATCAGTGTTGGCCCATGCAATAAGGTAGGAAGGTCCTGCTGTCGTTCCCTTGAAACCTCTAGTCAGAGCAAACAAATAGTCTGAAGGAAATCAATTTAAAAAAATGTCAGTTTGAATGAAGAAAGAGTCCTATCATAAAAATTAAAACAGGATCCTATCTTGGAACAATATTTTTGTCAAGACTTTTATGTTCAAACTATGTTTGGGTGGGAAGGGGGGTAAAGAATAAAAATGTGTCTTTTTTCCCCAAGACACAGCAATGTCCCTCAAATTTGTATCATTTCTACATCCCATCCTTAAAGTTTATCACTACACTAAGCTACCTTCTCAAGTTTAAAAGAAATTTGATTTAACTAACCTGTGTATGCTTCAATCTGTGGTTCTGGCTCCACAACTTCTGGTAGAACCTTCCAATATTCAAACCCAGATCTGAGAGTGCTCACTGGACTTCCGGTACTTATGCAGAGAACACAGCAATCTTTTTTACATTCTTCCTTAAAAGCTACAAATTTGCAATCCTCCATATCCAAACATTCACGAATACAAGGAAGTTTGTAGCCTATATCTTTGACCTGTTCACTAAAAACATCTAATACAGGATCTGGGACAAACATCCTGTAATACCCATCATCCACAACACTTGTAACTTGGTCTACCAATAGTAGGCAACATGCAAGACACAGAGCTTTAAACATCTTGAGTACTACAAAAATGCAAAAAAATAAATAAACTGTACACAGTCTTGCAAGTTTGTGGTATACATCATTAATTAGCATCAATGTAATTTTACCACTTAATATTACTAATATTTTTAAACATCACTATGTATTTCAACAGTGCATGGTGGGCCTAACAAAAAGGGGGATGAAAAAATTTGGCCAGATTGTATATCTAGATTCACTCTAGCTGCCAACCGGACATTTGACCATTATTGATTAAATGTTATTGTATGATATGAGACATAAGTAGTCAATTAACTTTTAATACAACTGTATACTTTAAAATCTGATGATCATTATTTTGTTGTTGGTATAAGGTAACTAGGAATATCTGAAAGATAATTTGTTTTTTGCATTTGCTGCACTAAAGCAAAATAACATAGAATAAAGCAATCAACTTTTAAATATAGCGTTTAATTAAGGAAATTCTTACCTCTTACAAGGTTTCTGCCTTAAAGTGATCAAGACCTTAAATGAAGGCAGAGATGTTGTATTTTCCTTGAAAACCTACTTCAAAATCTACGTTCCAAAGTTATTGCATTATTCTACATCGATCATTTACCTTTAGTGCAATTAAACATCAATTGTATATAGTAGTAAAACAATTATGTAATTCATCATCGTTTCTAAATTACTTCTGAGTCATAATGCAATTATATGAAAAGACATAAGATTTTCATGCTTGATCTTTGGATAAAAGCAGTAAACATTGTTTTACTATATACATGTACATACATGTAATATTAGATCAAAATTGTAGATCATGTCTGCATGGGCATTGTTGAAAGTAATTTGAGGAATTCTTTTCTTGCAAAAGCAGACGTGTGAAACACCTCTTTTGGTGAACATATGAACAAAATCTTAACAGCTAGAGATGAATATTTTCCTCGAAAACTTAAATCTTCAAACGTACTTAAAGAAAACCAGATTGAAAAATGAGAATTAAAACTTTATTGGTGTGTCTTTTATTTTTTTACTATGATATCATTACTGTGGCTTTTAACAGCTATATCTATGTAGTCTATAACAAGTTCAAGTACAATATATTTTATTATAGTAATGTTATAATTATTACCTAGCCACCTAGTATACAGAAATCAAAAACAATGAACCCAGCCCCTAATGGGCTTACGGGTCACCTTAGGTATACAAAAACAAGACTAAGTACTTGTATCATTATTTAAACATGATATTTTGTCTTTTTAAGAAGCCAGATTGAAAGAACCTAGCAGTAAGCCTAATGGTATCATTCCTCATAATAATATGCCAGTTTCAATTTTCAATTGTGAAAGAAGTACGTTTTTGAGATTGAGTATATATGTTTGGAGTGACCAAGTGCATGTTTGCAAAGTAGTTCATTGTTTAAGGACATGATGAAATAGATAGATAAAATGTATAATTTATTCTAAATGAAAATTTTCATTATTCATAAGTTATCATTTTCCAAAACAAAAATCAATTTGCTGAAGTACCAGGGAAATCTGTCAATTATAGATTCATTTCAAAATCATGTTGAGAAAACAGTCTGGAAACATACCCACATATTTTTCACCATGCAGTTAAAATCAAAATAATTTAATCTATTTTCACCACAAAAAGTAATACATTAATTAATTAGTTGATGCATGTTGTTGAGCTCAAGACTATTTTTCAAGGGAAAGGAGATATTGAATATTACAAACCTTTGATTTAAAAGATATTCAGGGTGACAAAATGGCATAAGAATCTGGCAACTTGTACAACTATTTTAAAATAAAATCCAGCAATTTTTCATTTCTTAAGGTTTGGTGATTAATTATCAGAAAATTAAAGTATGAGACCGAAATTCCACATTCACCTCAAGTTCTGCTGGATTGATAATAATATAAATCAATGTTTGCACAAATGACATAATTATTGAAGTTGGTGTCTGAAGATAATGTTCAAAACCTTCTATTTTCCCATTCAAAAGACACTCATTCATCAAAGTAAACATTTAAAAAATCAGAATAGCCTTCTGGACCATTAATATTTTAAATACCACTTTTCCCATTGATGTTTTGAAATCTAGGAAAGCTGATATTCCCAGTGCATGGATGAGGTCAAAGTTTGCAAGGGAATCCTTCCAAAAAGAAGGCCTTAACCTGGCCTGACCACAACATTACAGATAGTTTACATGTTTACAAGCTGTCCGTCAATGAATTTTCTATATATATGGTCACTTGCAGTAATATAAAGTGTGTGATAGCAGAGCAAAATGTGAAAAAAATCGTATTTATCTAACTTCGTATTCATCATACAACTTCCTAAACCTAAATTTATAAAATTTTCTTGAAAATTGAACAAGGAAAATACAAAACAAAACCCCAAAACACAAATATTTCCCAAAAGTTCTGTGAGGAAAACATTTTCCTACTTTTCTGTAGGGGTTTCCCCAAGTACAAAATTTAAAAATAAAAATCTGTGTATGATATTTAACTCCTAATGCTAATATTCAAATCAATTAATTCCAAGTAAGTCACAACATTTCAAAATTACCTGATGAATTAATTCAAATCATATTCTGAGCAACATTCTTGAATGATTATTTTTCAATAAATACATTACAATGGTAAAAACAAACTTACCTATTCTTCACTGTGGTAAAAATGCCAGTGTGGATATTGCTGGTGCTTGTATTAAGACTTGAGAGAAATGGCAGCTTTCTTTGTCAACATTTATTCAAGATAATTAGAACATCATATCAGTCATCTGCAAGTCACATGGTTAGGCATATTTTAAGCATATTTATATCTACAGTAATTCTACACTACAAAAAATCAATGATTTTTTTATACTCATGACAGGCTAACATTCAAGACAGGGTGCCCTCATGTGGAAAAAGTTAATTTCTATAAACATCTGTGGAAATTGTAAAACATCACTCCTTAAATTAAAAACTTCAAAATTACAAGATGCCAGAAATATAGCAGGCAATAAATGATCATTAAACTAGAAGTGTTGACCTTTGAAAAAAATCTACACAGATTCTGGCACAATATAAAACAAGGAAGATTTTATTTTCCATCATCTATGGAAATATGAAAAAAATAAAAAAATAAAAAATCTATGGGAATTTAACATGGGAGGTCTGGTCTGAAAATGCTTTAAAGTGTCTACACCTTTTACGCCAGTTACTTTAAGAGTTTCTGGGGTATAGGGTTGTATAGTGGTATACCAATTCCTCATCATTGGTGCGAGTGCTTTAACTGACACTTTGTTAAATTCCCATAGATTTTTTAAAAATAATCTCTTTTCATATTTCCACAAAGGAAAAAAATATTTGAATTTTATCCAGTTGTAGAAAGGATCTTTCTTACATTTATTTTAAAAAAATCTCAATTTTTTTTATTTTATTAATGACACCATTATCATTAACATCTGACCCATGTTTAGTCCACTACGCCATCTAGTGGACTGGACATTCAGATAAGATTGATAAAGGTGACAGTTGTCAATGAAAGCTCTCGGTAAGAGAAAAAATGATAGTTAGTCAAAACTTTATTCAAATACAATTTGAATGAATCCTTTTATACGGCTTTCAACCAATCAATAGAAATATAATATTAAATTATGAATGTCGGCAATTATGACATCCATGTATTTGGAAGCTGTGTAATGATAGTCATAAATGTTTACGATACATTTATTGATCTAGAAAACAACAACTTTGGAGGAGGACTTTTGGCTATACCAACAAAATAATAATTTTAATCAAAATCTTGTCAACTTTCAGAATCAAA
>JAVSBT010250639.1:0-12680 GCA_033118115.1 Pharyngocirrus eroticus | reverse complement strand
GCGGCTATATGTCTAAAATCGTGTCTATTTGGACCATGTCTATTTGAAACTCTGTCAAAAGTACCAAATACTTTGTTACGAATAACTTTTTTTTTTTTAATCCGTTTGTCTCTTTGGATATGGTCATTCGGATACAGTGTGCGGTCTGAATTACACTATTAGTTAAAATACCGTCAGGTAGACTCATTCGTGACCGACGCATGTTTATTACAGAATCGGCTGTCACTTTAATAGGGATTAGTAGTTCACATTTATATTAAATCACACTACACTGTGTTTTGTATTATTGTAACTACTGTAGTGTAAACAGGACCCAATGGTAGAACAGCTTATGCTGAATTCGGCAACCCTGTATAAACAAAAATCAAATAGAATAAAATAAAAAATACAGGGCTATTTAAAAATGCAATGAGTACTGCATGATTCAAATCTTGTCTAGTTCTCCTCGTAAAATTCAAAAGAATAATAAAAATATATAATATCCTGCAGTGTAAAATTATTCAAGTTACTTAATTTCTTTTTATACTCTCTTATTACATCAGAATCACAAAGAATGGAGTAAAATTCAGACCGAACTTACTAGTAAATTCATGATGATGATAGACATCAAAATGAAGAATAGTACATAAAAAATGTATGTGATGATCCTGTAGTGAACAGTTTTACTGTAGAATAATGAAGTTCCTTTATCTTCCTCTTCATCACCAAAAAAAGTGTCAGTAAATTCAAGCTCTCCTATCATCATAGCAGTTGTTCTTAGCATGGATACACCTGGATTTGCAAATGCATTCTGTCCGAATAAAAGTTTGAACAATAAATTAAAAAAGGGAAATAAAGAATTTCCTGGGACAAATGCTCCTATTTCAACAAGTGCGCCTTGTGAGTCCATGCCTTCCATGGCCAGCTTTAAAACTTTAAGGATAGTGAAAATATAATTCTTTTAGGCCAAAATAAGGCTCCTGTTACCCATTATAAGGAAAATTTCCAAAAATGAATAGCCTGCACTTTGAATAGATTCAATAGCTATCTGTGCACCCAAAGACAGCACAATAAATCATCTTGTTCGTACGTCATTACACAAGAAATTGAAGTAGAAATGACAAGGGTTTGTATAATAGCGTATAAACATCATTTCCCCCCAGTTTCTTATAGTGAGGGCCTTTCGTCGCACGTGGCGTAAATATTTCGTTGTGAGTACTACTGGGGCCGGTTTTTTTAAAAATCTTAACTTTTTTCCTAAGTACATGTATAATCTTAACTACGTCTTTTTTTCTTGCCTACGTTTTTAACAATTTTGGTTTTTTAACTAAAGCTATACGGTACGCCATTGTTGTGACGGCGGCAGACCTAAACGATCGGTCTCGATTCATGTCTATTATGGGTAAAAATTGTTACCATCAATTATGATATAGTGTTTTTAATGCTCACAGAAAATAAATCAATACCTATTTTTTTTTTTACATGAAAGAATGCAACATCAGCTTTTTTAGACCGTAAAAGAATTAAATTTTCATTGCTTAGACTATTCACTCTCCTTAAAGTTTGATGCATAACCAAAATTTAAATGACTCTTATGAGTGTAAAGACATGTCCATCTTCGTCCAAGACTTCAGTGAAAAAGACCAAACACAGGGGAGAAGGAAACAAATTAATGGATATGAAGTAATAACCTACTGATAATATGGGACCACAAATATCATAACATTTTTACCAATTAGTCTAGCCAAATAACCTGAAGATGTCAGATGCTGGTGCAAAATATACTTTATATAAAAACGAAACTAACATGAAAATAATTTTCTTTGGACTTTTTATTTTATATCAATTATCATATCAAAATTTGGTGATGCATGTAAATTGATTTATATTAATTCAGTAAAAATATGTAAATTGGCAATAATTGCTTACCTGATTTTGAATCAAACAGAAGAATGCCATTGCAAAAGCCACAACAAACCAAAAAAGGACTAGTGAAAACTTGAAAAAAGACTTCAAGACTTCCACAAACATCACAACATAGATACCACTACCAAATGGATTCACTTTTCTAATGTAAAATATTACGTTGATCCATGCCAGGAAAATGGATACTGCTGCCGAGTACCACTGCCAAACCTGTAAACAAAACAAAGTTGTATAGCAAAAGCACCCTGTGACAATGATGGGTACATGATACACTGACTACCCCTATAAGGTGCAACAAAAGAATAATCCTGCCCCTTCATACCATTTGAGAAGAAATAAAAAGGTGTATTATTTCCAATCATTCAGTCTCTCTATTATATTTCATTACTTGTGTTCTTTGATATAGATCTCTGATATGCAGTAATGAATAAAGTTGTTCCTGTTAAAACTTAGATATAAAACGTTTCTGATGTTGTCAATATCGAAATTAGAATTGTGTTAGATAGTTTGATTTATCATGCCAAATCAGAGATAAAAATATATCTGAACTCATTTGAAATGACATAACAGAGAAATGCTTCATCATGGTCATTCCATTCAACAAAAGCAAGAAATAGAAAACATTTGTGAGATACATGACATCCCAAAACAGACATTTTCATTATTGAGTCAAATCATGTCAAGTCTCCAGGTGCCTCCCAGTTGACGAAATTGATTTTAATAAAATTTGCACCATATCAACTTCCACTCAAGTTAGGAAGCCATGCAAAATATGAGTTGCCAACAATAAATACTAATTGATGAAATTTTGAAATATTGGTGTTTGCGTGTCAGGAAAATCATGAATTTTGGCTCTTTTTGGCCTAAATGTAAAGATCCCTACATTCACAGTAGATCACAAAAATATCTTTTAGATTGCCTTTTCTTATCAACCAGAGGTGAAATATTCAAAATATGTAATGATACAATACAATACAACACTAATAGACAAAACCAAGTTAACAAAGCTAGGTACACACAAGCAAAACCACATGTCCAGAGTCTGACTCGTAAGTTAAAAGAAGGATGGTGGGCAAACCGAGCCGAAATCTTACAAGAAGCTGCAAATCGAAAAGACTTCCAATCCTGCTTTAGATAATTAAAAGCCACTCATGGCCCTAAGAATAATGGGGTCGCTCCTATTCTAAGTGCAGATGGCACAACCAGAATAACTGAGCCCAAGCTTATTCTAGACCGATGGGCAGACTATTTCACTCTGTTCTAAACTAGCCCTCAGACATTGATCAAGAAGCACTTGATAACATAGACCAAAGGCCTATCATGACTGAATTGGGTGCCCCTCCAAATCTTATAGAAGTTGAAAAGGCAATTTCCTTACTAAAATCTGACAAAGCCCCTGATGTCGATAGGATAGCTCCAGAAATATACAAGTATGGTGGGCCAATGCTAAAGGAAAGGCTTCATATTTATTTCTTAAGATCTGGGAGAGTGAGGAAGTTCCTCAGGTTTTTTAGGATGCACAAATTATACATCTTTCAAGAATAAAGGTGATAGCCATGGAGGCATTTCTCTTCTCTGCATTACTGGTAAAATACTTGCAAAAATTATTACTACTATTATGAGACTTTTAAAATACCCTCTCTGATAGTCGATGTGGTTTTAGGTGAGGCCGTGGAACTGCTGACATGATTTTTGCAATCAGACAGTTGCAAGAGAAATGCAAAGAGCAAAACCAGCAATTGTATAGTATTTTTGTGGATGGATTATCAAATTGACACAAATTGTGTGAATTGAACAAACTGTAATGACACTCATGATAAAATACTCCACTGTTTGATAAATGTTCATGTTTTATAATATATTATAAGCAATAATTATATACAAAAGCTCATAATTTTTTTTACAATAGACAATTTCTCATGACTCTGTATTGAACATGTATAAAATCAAATACTTCTCTGATGCCAGTTTCCCATTGACAGGAGTTGAAATCAGTGATCGTTAAGAATGCTGTAAAGTAAGTGATCCACTTCAAAATGTTTTCAAAAGCATTGTGATCCACTTTATAGAGACGGCACATTTGGTAGACCTAAAATAAATTGATAATAGTGCAAAAGTGGTTCATTTGACCTGCAACAATATGGCAACATCATTCAGGATAAATCTTGAAATGATGTCTCATATGTTTTTAGGTAGCAAAACATGTTCAGCCATTTGAGGGTTTTTTTAATTACAGCTTGGTAAACTATTTTGGAAATGCGGACCAAAAACGTATTTACCAGTTAAAAGTGTTAAATCAGAGAAAAGCAAAATGGCCTCCTCTTTACATTGAATGATCATAGATATTTTTCTAAGAGATTATTGACACCACGAAATCAAATATATGAGAAATCAAAGTTGAAAGATGTATCCTTGATATAGAATTGGCCAATTAAACCAAATTTTCAAGTGCATTTATAATGATGAATATACATTGTATATCTCATTTTGAACATGGTGTATCAGAAAATATTGTTTTCCATGCTCACCAATGCAGTTTAAGGTAAGCCTCCACTCGACATTAGGGGATGTAATGTTAGAATTATCGAGATCATTTCTTCAGCATAAATCATAAGTTCGATATCTTTACTTTGACATACCAGCAGGGTTTTTTCATAATATAAGTTCCAAGCAATTTTAACTCATTTTTTAAAATCAGCTGTTGTTCAATAGTATTGAATAAATTACGCCAATTGACAGCTCTTGTGTTGCAGTTTCTCAAAAACTACATATGGGATACATTTGAAACTACATAATTATAAGTTTGACAGAGCAATAGGAATGTGTTGATAGTGACTAAGCTGGTGTAGTGCAGATAGATTTTCCATGATAGTCAGTTGAACTTCAAAAATTGTCATTAATTTTCATTTTGAAATAGGTTGATTTTTCAGTGTACCAGCACTGATTGTTTAGGTACGTGTGAATAAATTTTTTTGTCCGATTGCATTCTTCATTTGATGACCTTCAAAGGTCTACTTAGGATTTTTAATTTGATATAACATGACTTCCAAACTACAACACTAAGCGGCACACCCCTTTTGAAAAAAAACCCTGCCAAGTAAGGAATAGTCAAAATTTTTGCGTGAGATACAGCCAGTACACACTGCCTATTAGCCAATCAAAACACCGATTACACACCAAAAATGGGATAAACATGTATATCATATGTAGTGGATAATTACAGATTGAAATGAGATTAAAAAAAGACATATAAAAAATTTTATTATTTCCCATATGTTAATACCCTCCCCCCCCCCCCCTCAAATAAATAGAAAAAGATAGAAAAAAAAATTAGACCAAATCACATATTTTTTGTGGCTAAATCATGTAAGAGACTAATTATACTTCAAAATGGATTTTCACCACTTTGTTTTTTTGTCTAAAATGGACAATCTTAGTGTCAGTTTCTCAAAAAGTGCCAAGTAAGGAATAGTAAAAATTGTCCAATCTCTACCAAATTTTATAAACCTGAATAATACGTGTGAAGCTACTGTGCCTAGCAGTAGGTATCCTTATCACACAATAGTTATCAACAAAACTTATATGGTTAGAACAAGAGAATCTGCTTTCCAATCATATAATGTTTGTAAACATATTTGGTTCAAATACTTGCAATCAAGCAAAGTTGCTGTCTTAGCTGGTCTTCACACAGAAGTTAGCATGGGACACTCATTAGAGCCAGAACTGGGTCAAAAACTAAACTAGACGATTGTCATTGGATTGGAGTTACTGTGTGGCCTCCTAACCTTCTTTATTTAACCACATGTTATGCTAAAAGTGTAGGAAATGTACCAATTTTAAAATTGGCTTATATATCAAAACATTATTCTCTGAAAAAAAGTGCTAAAATCAATATTAATTAATAGCAGTGTTTAATTACCATGGGGATTTTATTGATAACTATATGTCTCTTCTCATAACAAAATTATGGCTGTTTAAAGTCACTTCAAATAGCCATATGTTCATTTGAACAAGGATTATAAAATATCAATATTATAACTATAAACTTGCTCTAAATAGTGATGTCTGCTATTTTGGCATCTTGAAAAACATAACAGCTGGTGTCCTGCAGAAAAATCTAAAAAAAAAATCCTTTAGTTTCAATTTGTTTTGTCTTTTTTTATGATTATGTTACATCAAAAACAATGAATTTTGAGCACTTGTAATATCTAAGTGTAACTAAAGATGCCCTTAAAAGCCAAAAATGTATATTCATTTTGCATTTTTCTGTTGAAGAAAATAAAGAAGACATATGCTGGCATATGTCAAAAAATGCTCGGGGGGGGGGGGGGGGGGGGGGGGGGGGGGGGGGGGGGGGGCGCGGGCATATTTAAAAAAATGCGCCTCCCTCCCCCCCCCCCCCCCCCCTAATATGAATATATTTGTCCAGTAAATAAACACAATGTAAGAAAAGTGGAAAAACAGTGTGGTATTTTCTGGGGAAAGACACTCTACTCTATAATGGTTCAACTTTCCCTACTGTATATTGGTAGTTACTGTTTTTTTTTAATTTAGGTACCTGTCTACCAATTATCAATAATGACTATATTAAAAGAAAATAGATATATATTTAATCTATGAAAGCAGCACAATGATTAGTTGATCTTAATAAATTATTTCTACATTGATAGTACATCACAGAAACATCTATCTAAGTAATTGTAATGACAGTCAATTCCTACCTCTGTTGGAATGAGTATCAAAACAAATATGCTGTAGATCGCAAACTGTGCAATGATACAAACAATGTTCTTCTCTATTGGATGTCCCACATTCTCCAAAAATCTCTTCACTTCTTCACAGTCTGTAAGATTACTTCCATATTCTCCATTGCTGAAAGACAGGGTTGTTTTACCCATTGATTCGGTACAAATTGATATTAGAATTAAAGACTGAAAGAATTTGTAAAATATATGAAATGCATGCATGGGTGACAGACAAATTTCAACTTTGTATTTTCGGCACCTATAATATTAATGGAAAAGTTGTCAATTTCAAATACTTGGTTTTGTTTTTGAAAAAAATAGACTTTACGGTAATAGCCAAAACTCTAGCAGGTGACGCAGGCAGAGCCCTAAGGTCAGATAAACTCATGCTAGATGTATTCATTGTAAGACTAGTAAGAAATAACAAAGACACTAAGCCACCTTTTTTTGCATGTTACAACTTACATTGTGTAATTGCAACAAATACATATAAGATAAGTCCGGAGCAGATGATAAAATAACAAAAACATGAAAAGAAGAATGTTATATCCATTAAAAGGGAAATTAGATTAATGTATTAATACAAAAAAGGGTATATTTAAGTGTGCCATGCAATGATTAAATCACCAAATCTTGTCAAATTTTAAAAATATCTGTACTTACGATCTGTTGTAGCTGTTCTCTTCTGTTCCATATGTAAGATTGCTTCCATTGCTGAAAGACAGTGTTGTTTTATCAATTGATTTGGTACAAATTGATATAAGAATTCAAGACTGAAAGAATTTGTAAAATCCATGATAAATAAACCCTGTTTATCTACATGAATGTGTATGAATATGTTTCTTCAACTTTAAAATGCATGCATGGGTGACAGACAATTTAAACATTTGTATTTTGGCACTTAAAAACAGTCTATGTGCCATCCCTTAATTTCAGCTCAATTTGAACAGCTTTTCAATATTTACAACACTGTCTATTGAAATGGGAGGTTTAGGTGATGGAGCTAGGAGGACAAAGTATTAACCATTAAAAAAGAAATAAAATCAATTTATTAATCATGATAAGCGTATCTTTAAGTGCGCCATGCAAATATCAAAATGATTTATTTGACTATGCAAATCTTGTTAAATTTTATAAATACATGTACTTACTATCTGCTGAATGGGGGTCTTGATATATATACATAACTGGTCAGAAATATCACAAATATGAGATAGAACACTAAGGGGATGTAATAAGCACATTTCACATAATTATTCCATTTGTGGTCCAGGAGTGAGACAACTAATGGATGTTCTAGTAAATCTTTCCGACCATGTTCCACCATCCACATCAAAGGATGGTTATCTTTGACTTTATTCTTATCACGAATATCTGCAAGGCAAGGATGACACAGCTCCATAAAATTCTATTATCTACTAGAGCATCATATATTTTACCAAAGATGTACTACTAAAGATATGTTAGACAGATCTATTAATCTATACACCTCTTTTCTTTTGGATATGGTTGTGAACAACTTGTGGTCTAAACAGATTTACCCGTTATACAAAGTACAGGGTGGACCTCATAAATGTTCAAAGTTTAGTCATACCATTAAAAAAAAATTAATTCTTTGAAAAGATTAATTAACATGCAGTATGGTACCTAATTGTCATCAAGAGTTATGATATTTCCCATACCTATACAATTGTTCCTTTTGCTGTGTGTGTATGAAGCATCGAGGAATTCAAAATTGAATTTGATGCTATATTCTGTGATTTTTGGATTTTCAAAACTTTTCCCATCAACTTGAATACAGCGATCTAACACTGCTTGTGCAACATCTAAATATCAAAAAGATAAATTACTTAATGGTATTTGAGGAAAGGCAATTGTGTTTAACATGAAAATAACTTTGGCTGTAGTGATTAAAGCAAGGAGGGGGGGCACATAGGGGGGAAAACGAGAGCTGTGCCATGGCAGTAATTTTGATTCATCTGATATTCAGGGAGCAAAGGCTAAAAAAAAGGCCGTAGTAGTGAATACTGTGATGCTGCTAAGTGACCAATATATAATCTAACGACTTGTTCTTTATTTTCCAAAAAAGTTTGGTGGCATATGCTGAGGTCAATGTAGATCACCTTGATATGACTCTTTTATTATTTAAAATGTAGGAAAAAATCTGCCCGTGCATTTATAAAACTAAAAGGTACAATTTGTCAATTATTTGTTCCAATTTCGCCTAATTATCTGCATCCATATAATAAAACTTTTGAAATTTCGGGGTGAACTCAAACTTATATCCAGACCTGTATAACACTATGTGCTACTTGTTTGGTAGCACAGGTGACGTGCCATTGGAGCCAACCTCTGAAGTGGAGAAGGTAATAAATGGTGATAATGTTTTGCTAGTGGCAGTTAATGTATCATGAATATTTTGAAGGCATAAAGCAGTTGTTACCTGGGTAGCTACAAATAAGTTTTCTTAAAGGTGTAGTTCTGACATTACTATAGCGATCTTTAGAGTCATTCCTCAAAGCCTTTTCCCACAAATCACTTTTCACAATTGCCATTGCAACTTCTCTGGAAAAAAATGGTCTAGAATTAGTCAAAATGTTGTCTTTTGTCAAATGTAATTCTACAAAATCAAATAAAAACTCTTATATATGGGGATTCTAACTCCTGCACTGTTCCCATATGTGTCTTTGTTTGCTTTATTTAAAAAAAAAACACTGTTGATTTTCTGTAGTAAAGGTTAATACTGCATTGTAGTGTTTTACATTATTATATCTCTCATTGCAGAGGAGGGGACAACATGAAAGGGAATGGCAGTTTTTAATAGAGTACATGTTTAAGTCCCATTAATGTGAGAAATGGCATAGAAGTAAACAGACCTTCAATCTAATTGATAATCTTTGGTTAGTTAGCTAATGTCTGCTTTTATTTGAAGGTACAAAATTGTTTAATTTTCTCATTACATTGTGCAGTTGGTGTTGTTTGTATCATAAAAGACATGAGGATTGTGAATCTATAAAATGTTTGACTCACTTGTGGCCATTTTCAATGGCAACATCAAGGCAATTGTCTCCATCCCAATACTCCCAATCCTGCTCAGTTACATCAACACCATAATCAAGAAGGATTTCCACACATTTTAGATGACCTCCAGATGCAGCATCAAAGATTGCATTGCTCTAGTGGGAGATAAAGGGGTTTGTAAGGCAGTGAAGTATAACAGGGTTATTGAGTATAGGCATTTCTATAAATTTGGGACATATTGTGGTTGTGAAATATCAAAAATTATACAGTAAGCTGAAAGCAAATTTTAGATTGTATGTGATAATATATATATTTTGTCCTACGAAACAGCAAATTTCAGAGCTCCTGGTGTAAAACAGAGATCGGTAACGATAAATGTACTGATGTCAACTTAATATCCATTGAAACCAGCCCATGGGGTTACAATTGTACCCCTTTTAGTATTGGTACAATCTGTGTAAATCTTTTTTTTAATTGAAGCTGCTTAAACAACACTTCCACAATATCAACAAGTAACAGTACAAAGTTTCAGCAAATTACAACGAAATGATATTCAAAAGCAAGAAAGCTACTCCGAATAAGTTAATTTTGAATTTATTTGCAAATTTTCGTTGTGAGCTACAACATCTTTAGGCAATTATTTAGGCTGCTCTAAATTTAAATTATTTTTGTAATTTGATATGATAAAAAAAATGAATCCGGAACAAAATCCCACAGTTTTACCAAGAAAAAATCCCACAGTTTTACCAAGAAAAAATCCCACAGTTTTACCAAGAAAAAATCCCACAGTTTTACCAAGACAAAATCCCACAGGACGAAATCCCAGTCAATTTTCAAAACCAAATTTCTGATTATAAAAGGATTTTTTTTTACCAATTACTTACTTTTTTTGGTCAAAATTGGAATTTCTCAATTGAAATTGAAGTTTATCTCGGTAAATAGATTTCAATTCGGCTATAAACGAGAGGACAAAATGTTAAGATATTAACACGCTCAAAATTTCTTTTTTTGATAATTTTTGTTGCCCATTTTGAAATAAGGTATTGTATAGATTATAAGCTACACACTCTACACAAGTCCTATCATTGGAAAGATCAGGGGCCAATTGCAATAAAAATCTTAAGCATGTCTTATGTTCAAAAAGTTGTTCAACCAATCTTGCTTAAATGCGTTGCAATTAATTTCTCAGAGATTTTGCCTACCTTTAAAAAAAGCCTAGTTTTTGCTTACATTCTAAGCCAGGTATTTAGCTGGCTTAGGGCAGACATTATTTGCTAAGGATTTGGTTGAGTCAGACGTCATTTTTAATAAATTGCAACCAAACATAGGCAATATCTTAGCTATGGCAGTTTTTCTTGCTTGGACTTAAAATTTTAATTGCAGCTGGCCCCTGTTTTTTTTGTAGTATTTACACATAAGTTTCGATCTTTAAGTACACTAGTAGCTTGATTACAAATATGAAGACCATGCTGATTGGAGCTAGTAATCCATGTGACATCATCTGCATATTGGAGATCAATGCAGAAGTCCTGATGAGATGTATCAACTAAATCAAGATTTTCCATGGCTTTAGCTAGATACAAGATAAAAAGTACTGGACTGAGGCAGTCCCCTTGTGGGACACCTATATTTGTTTGGAAACTTTCACCTAAACTATCATTGATTTTCACATGGATTTCAAGGTCCTGCAGCATGATTTAAATGATAAAAAGTTCATCACTTTCAAGAATATTTGACAGATCCTTGAATAATAGGTTTCTGTTCACAGTGTCAAAAGCTTTGGACATATCAAGAAGAGAAATATTTATTTTGAAATCTGAGATTGTAAGTACTTTGTCAATAAAAAGTTTTAATGTTAGAACTTGCTCAGTGAGGATTCTTCCTCCCTGGTATGCAGCTTGTGATGGTGGGATGAAATTTTTTCCAAATGCACTTAACAAGAAATTTCATTTTATGGGGAAAAAAATATTTTCCAAATTTTTTTTTTTTTTTTTTACTTTCAACTGATGCCTTTGTGTATATTCTTTCACATACTAAAAGTCCTAAATTTCACATTCTGACCCTACCGCCCCCTTAATAGATGTTCTATTTTGATTATTTTTACCTTGAGAGATTTTTCACCTTATGATCATGTTGATATTTAAGATATACATATCCTAATGGATAAATTCTATTTATCTCTTCCAAAAAGATAGAAAATAAGGGCCAACAGAACTGATACTTTATACATCAACAAGCTTTCAAATGGTAAATGGGGGAAAAAATGAATGGTTATCATGTATAGAGTGAAGCAAAAGAACCTCCTTGATATTTTTGCTTTGTTGCAAATGGTTGTAGCAAAAAGACCTCAACATACAGGAAGGAAAGAATGTTTATTCAACATTGAGCTTTTGAATATTCAAAAGTTTATATTTGTTTGAAATTGTAAGGTTGTCAGATTCCATACATGTTCATGTGCCAATATCATTCTACATTGTTGCTTTTTTTGTTTTTATTCTAGAATGCTTTAATTTTTATACAAATTTGTATTTCATCAAGTTAGAAAAGTGACTTTCATTACATAGAAAGC
The DNA here is from genome assembly GCA_033118115.1 of Pharyngocirrus eroticus. NCBI lineage: Eukaryota > Metazoa > Annelida > Polychaeta > Saccocirridae > Pharyngocirrus > Pharyngocirrus eroticus. Next base: position 440 of record JAVSBT010250639.1, on the reverse strand, counting down.
ATATTTGCTTGTATTTTTTTTACAGATAAATTCTATTGAATCTTATCAAAGCAAAGTATTCACAGAATGATACAGAAGAGTTGTTTCCAAGCAAGGAAATGCAGAAACTCACAGTATTTAAGAAAAAAAGTATTAGAAATAAAGGAATTTTTTTGTGTATGTTTTTTTCTTCAATAGCTTTATTATCATAAAATAGGTAAAAGGGTATAAAACCAATCTCACAAGACAATTCCTTTAGAAATATTCAATGGTGTACATTGTATAATTTGACATACGATTGTATATTGTGTCTGTTGGAGGTCTTTCACGTTATTTCCAGGGACTCCTTCATGATATTATATACTTTTTGATCAGTATACGTGCATATTTTGTCAATAAGTTATGGATTTTACAATGAAATTCAGTATTCACAATAATTATGATTATTCAACTTTGCTCAA
>JAVSBT010250528.1:0-12684 GCA_033118115.1 Pharyngocirrus eroticus | reverse complement strand
GATAAAGCAAAATAATTATACATGAAAATGAAAATAATAAATACCACAGTACATATTAAACCAAATAAATACACCAAACATGATTTTCGGAGTTTTTATCATTGTGTATTTTCTGAAATTATCAGTTGGCAAAGGATTCTAATATTCTGATACCTTGAACTGAATAGAACTAGGTTGAAAAGGTTATTTATGACATATAACCCTTGACCTCGCTGTAAATTATTGAACACCTAAAAAAAACCACTATAGTCAAAAGTTTTGTAAGTCTGATTGCTTTTTGAAATGCACAGGCTTATGTCACAAATAATAATTTTCAATAAAGAATAATTCTTTAAAAGTATAATATTCTTTTTGGCTAAAGGACATCCTTAGCCACAATTTGATATTACTCAAATTTCTCCCCAATATATCAAATGTATTATTAATTTATTTTCCCCAAGCCACATGGATATTTTTAATTTTTATCATTAAAAGAAAACCCAAGCAACATCATCGTTGTATGTCATATTTCAAATTGTGGTCATTTTTTGTTTGTTTAGAAACTGTTGGAAGAAGAAAAGAAAAAACACATGTACAACTTACCATTTTTTGCTTGTCAAGCAGCTTCTTTATATGACGATCCAAACCTGTTATTGGTACCGGTAGCAACTGTTGGTGTCTGTTTGGCACATTTAATCCGTAGGTAGGACTTAAGGTGAACTTGAAATTTTAGTCCAAGCCAGTGTTAGGTGTTTATTTTGCCCATTAACCTTTTTCCTACACAATGAAAACTGCTGGATAACATTATTTTGCTCTTGAGCATATTTTTTATCGACCATATTTTGCAAAATTGCTGCCAATAAGTTGAAGTCCTTTATGGAAATTGTTTAATTGTATGTGAGGTGGAATGTATTTAAAATGTTTCTATACCCCTTAAAGGAAGACTTTCTTATAAACACGTTAAGGCATGCCATGGTTCTCATCACATAAAGATTGACAAAATAGAGCACCTCCGAAAAACAATTTTAATGAAAAGAAACATTCTGAGGAACATGTTCAGACAGCTTTAGTTTATAACACCTATATGTTTTAGGTGATATGACATTTGCTACAAACAATTAATCAAAATTTAGGTTTATCATAAAAAATGCTTTTTATGTATCATCATTCATATGTAAACAATGATTGTACACTGTTCATTATGGAACAACAGTTTTAAGACATACCATCGAGTGGATTAGGGATATAAAAAATGCCTTTTTAAACATTGCAAAGAAATGTACAATGATTCCTTTGAAATAATATGTAGAATTTAGTTCTTCTATTGAATTTACAGCATATTTCATGACTTGATAAGTAATAATTATGATACTGAAGGCTATATATGCAAGAAAGCTTCTCCAGTAGAACCTTTTTGAAGTAGCTTTCTTACTTATGAATTTAAAACTATCAGCTGGTACTGGTTTTAAGGCTATATATGTCATCATATTATGTTGATTATTTTTTAATTTGCACCCAGTGGCAGTAATAGAGAAATAACATTAAGATTAATAACAGGAATTAGAACTGTAATTTACTATTAACATCACTTGACCATTATCTAAAATTGATGTGATCATTAAGGCACGCAGTGCTGCCACCTTTGGTTTGCAAAGAAAAATGTTCAATTGCCTTTTTACAGAATAAATTTCACTGTTTGAACTATATTGTTTTATTGTTTAAATTGTTAAATAACGTAGCCTTTACCAAGATTATTTTATTTTATTTAAATCAGTCTTAAATTATTGAAATATGTTTAAATTGGTTTTAACCACTCCTTTTTTTCAAAAAGATCAATGCTTGTCTTCAGGTGTGCTGATTTTTTTTCTCACAAAATGCATAATTACTTATGTCTTATATTGGGTTTATTAAAATATCATTTACCTAGTTGTACTAACATGCACTTTAAATTAAGACTATGAAAGATATATAACTTTCCAACAGTCCATGCTATAACATTTTGACTGGTTAACAACTTCTTTTTGAGTGTGTTCAATCAGTACTGTGATATTTGTCATTCTCTTTTAGAATAATACATTGTTCACCAGTTAAAAATTCAAATCATTGACTATTATGATAACTGGTTAGATAAATCTACATGATATAATATGATTTGTTTTTTAGAATTGAAGCTTAATTGCTACTTGCAGTGCAATATTTGAAGTAAAAGAATAACATATTGTTGGTTTCAGCACTTCAGCATGGTGGCTCAGTCACAAAGCATGCACCTAGAGATCCGAAGGTTGAGGGTCGATCCCCCGCCTTGTCCCATTTCTGTGTTCTTGGGAAAGCTACTTAGTCCCAATTTCCCTTCTTCAACCAGGAAACGTCAAAGCATCTACATTATTTTTCTTTTGACAAAGTAAAGAAAACATTGACATATCATAAAACCTTAATCTATCCTTGAATTTATCTAGACATTATTGAAAAAGCACAAATCAACATAACAAACTAACTGAACATCTGCCTGCCTTCAAATACTAAAGTAGCATAACTCTATCTTGAATGAAAGCAAAATCAATGTTCAAGCTTAAACTCTCAATGTATTTTTTGATTCATCAATTAATACGTTGGACTGTACAATGAAACAATCAATACATAAAAGTGATTTCATACCGGGATTATTTTGAATCGAACTGCTTGAATTGGCCAAATTCCTTACATGATGATAATGATGGTAATAAACACATGCGCAAATGATATCTAGCTATTCCTTTTAAATTGTTCACTTCCTTGTAGGACACATTCGAATTGCTTCTTGGTGTAGTAGGTGTTGTAGCAGTACCATATTGTCATCTGGGCATCTTGGATTTGATTACTATATAGTATATAGCACCAAGGACGTTTTACCAATAAAACCATTGGTATGTTTTAATGAAGTAAAGTGAGTTTGACACAAAATATTTGCTGATGATAAGATAAATAAGACGACTAGGGTTCACAATATTATTATTGAATACCACATATCGAGGTAGGTAATATTACTTTGTTTTTTCACTTAAATATGAATGTTAACAGTCATTTGTATGTTGTTGAATTATATAATTTTGTTGCATGCAGGACCTTCATCAACAATTTTGTTGATATCCATAATTATACATAATTATGTATCTATCTATTTATTGATTGATTGATTCTTTTACATCCCTTTCATCCCTAAATGATTGCTATGATTGTCATGATAAACCATGGTTGGTTTTAATTGTAGTGGATAGTGATATTTTCAGCTAAATATTCAAAATAAACTCACAAAATGTTGGTATTTTTGTAATAATTGTAAAATACATCGTTTGAGTTGTTTATATTCGCAGTGTAAATGTAAAGAAATCTATATCTTCAGGACTAAAGCATAACATTATTGTTTATTTGCCAGACCTTTTTACGTAAACTTATCACACATTACAACAGAGAATGAAAAAACAAAAATTCTGCATAAAAAAGCCTATTTTTCGATAACTTCAAAAGGCAATGCTTAGGGGTTATTTTAACCTGAATTGTTGTGACCCACCTAACCCATTCTAAGGCAGAAACCTGAAACTTTTTGAAAAAAGTCAAAAAGCCCCCTCCCTTACGTGTGTGTATTGAGATAACAATTTGTTTAAAAAAAAATTACATAGGAAAGGTTTGTGCTCTATTTTGTTTTCTATTTTTAAATTTGTTTTGTTTTAAAACAATATTGATGCACTGATATATCTTATTACAAACACTTTGACTGCTTTAAATTTACTTTCACTAAGAGCATACAATAACACATTTTATTTGTGTATGTATCCAATGCAGGCCATGGACAATAAACCAATGCAACTTTTAAAAGTAACGACAAAAGGTCTTGAGCTTCAAGATGAGACCTTCAAAGCTTTAGGGGCCAGGAACAGACCTGCAGTGGTAGTTAGCATTATTGGAGAAACTAGGAGTGGAAAGTCTTTTCTTTTAAATCAGCTTGATGATGAACACATAGGTAGTCATTTAATTTAATTTGTCTCAAACATCTAGATATCATACTCTCCAAAATTGAAAGCAACATCAGTGAAATTTCCCCTATTTTTAGATACAAGCTTTAAATTCATGATTTTATTGGCTATAAATGTTGAATTGCAGCCTGCAATACAGAACAGCATATATCAAGTTACCAAAAAGGAAAAAAAATATGAAATCATTTACTTTTTTGGAGGCACCCCCAAAAAAAAAAATTAAAAATTTCATGCCAGCCCTGTAATCAAGGATTGACAATTCTCAACATATTTGACTATCTCACTTAAGCAGACGACAACATATGGCAAAATCCCCAAATTGAGCTTCCGTGCACAAATACCCTTAAAAACAGATGCTTACCACAACAAAATGTTAATTAAACACAACTAAAATGGCTTAAGTGGGTAGACACCAAGAATTAAGTACCTGTTCTGAAATCTCAGAGTAGTTCTTGGATTCTTAAATAGTTTCATTTTTAAGAAACAATGATTATCTGCTTTTTGTGCCATACGATGTTCAAAGAGTTATTACCTGAAATGGATCTCATTTGGCGGTTTTGGTCATATTTCTAATCAATACAGTCATCAAAATAAGTGACATTTTACATATGGTGCTTTTCAAGTTTTGAAGAATATATGGTATGGGATTCATGTTTTTCTTCCTCCTCTTCTTCTGATTATTATAATAATGATAATGATAGTGATAACAAATAAATAATGCTAGTAAGGAGAAATGTATTTTAAAAAACACTCGACATCTTCATAGTAGGTTTTGAGGTTGGAGAAGGACGTGAGGCCGTAACGAAAGGTTTATGGGTGTGGATCCTCGACCATCCTAAAAAACCTGAACATGATTTGATACTGGTAGATACAGAAGGCTTGGATCACATTGACCAGGTATGCCACATCAATCACAATATCAAATAAAAGGGCAAATATGTTTTTTTTTACAAAAGTGATGCAAAAAGACGGCATAAAGAAGTGGCCCCTTTGTTGATTATTATTCAGGGATCATGCACATAAGAGACCTAAATAATTGTTGTGACTATTTTGACCTCAAATGCACGATTACTGCCCTCCAAAAATTGGTATCCAACAAATCAAGCCTGTATAAAAAAAGATCTAAGATGTAAAATACCATAACATTACATGTGAAGCCAGCTAGGTTAATGAAGTGTTACCATAAAAATCAATTGTTCATCACTTCGTAACTAGTGCTAAGCACTACTACAATAGAATCTTACAATCCTGTCCTTTACATCTTTTACTGCCATTAGAATGCCAAAAACTTCTTTTCCCTAAAATGTTATTTCAGGAACTTGACAATCTTCATGATATTTTCTTCACCTTGATATATCTACTAAGCAGTACCCTGGTTTTCAACGTCAGAAGGGATATATATGAACATACTTTGGAACAATTGAGGTAAATATGATTTCCATTCCTTGTGGTATATTTTAAACTAGAACAGATCAATTAAATAAGTTCAAAATATGTAATTTAAGGTCACCCCCCTCACCCACCTCACCCCCTCTCTCTCTCTCTCTCTCTTTCTCTCTCTCTCTCCCTCTCTCTCTCTTTGTCTTTCACTATTTCTCTCTCCCCCTTCCCTTCTTCTTCTTGTTCTTCTCTTTATTATCATTATAATGATTATTATCATAATCATTATCACAATGATAGTAATATTATAAAACAACTTTAAAGTTTGGTAATCAGAGGGCTCCAAGCATATACACTAGGAACATCCGAACAACAATGTCACGTTTAAAACAAATAAAATCTTGGATGTGGAATCTAGATGGTTTGAATGTGGCGTGAAGGAAGCCATCTACATGAGAAATGCAAAACCATCTTTGAATCGGGACGGCGGTATATATACATTACAGACTCCAGACCAAAGTGGGGAGAATATTGACCTCACATTCATAATGTAACCCACAAACGTCCACAGTGTCATCTGGTGGACAGTCAATACAGCATCCATAATTGACTGATGAAGACTACTGAATAGTAGTTGAAAGCTTTCGTATGTAAGCAAAATGTTTAACCAGTCAACGTTCAATCATGTATTGAGATAAAAAACAAGTTAGATGAATTTACACAATTCAATAATTATGATGAATGATTGTTGCACCGCATATATTTTATCAATCAGTGGTTTTCCCTTTTTTGTAGTTCCTTAAAGTATCTAAAGACAATCAACCCTGCTCAGGTACCAAGTCTTGTTGTAGCGGTTAAAGATTTTACGCTTAAGGAACCAACAGATGATCAATATCTACATGAAACGCTGGCTGCTCGAGGGAATGAAAGGGTTAGTGGATTTATCTTGCAGGCATAACATCATGGATATTGACATATTATGGGTTTGAGGGAAAACGATTAAGGATACACCTGAAAACGATATTCGAAACTTTTCATGTGTTGTAAATTCTTACAGATACAATGGATGAAAACAAGAATTTTGAAGTATTTTCCTAGAAGAAAATGCTATACTTTTGGTTTTCCTGCTGTAGAAGTACATGGCCTCAACGCTTCAACTATGGATTCCAGATTCAAAGCAAAATTGAATTTGTTTGTAAATTACATACACACATCTAAACCAGCAAAAATAGCTGAAGATTTCATCCTAACTGGAAAAGGTACATGTTATCACCAGAATAAAGTTCTTATCTAATCATAATGACAACCAGTCTTTGAGATTTTAATTCATCTTTTGTACATTTAATTATTCTTATCTTCTTTTGAACATTTTTAATAGCAAATATTATATGTTGTCTATTAGTAAAACATGATAGCAGATATAAAATTACATAACAAGGTATAACATGCTAATTATAATTGAATATGTAAGTGAACAAAAACATTCATACTCAAGAATAAGACATTTACACATTTAATTTAAATGTTTACCATGTTGTTTATAACAGATGTTGCAAAACTTGTTGACTTGTATCTGAAGACAGTGGAAGAGAAAATACCCATGGATATGGCAAGTGTTGCAGACAGAATGAGATATGATAGAATTGAATCACTCCTTGAAATGAGCTCACCAAAACAACTCTTTGTAGTACAGGATGGGAAGATAGTGCCTAATCTTCTTGAAATACAGAACCTGGGGAAAAGAGAAAGGCCAGCTGTTGTAGTAAGCATCATAGGGAAGCTTCGGACTGGGAAATCTTTTCTTATGAATAAGATAGCAAAAGAGAATGACGAAAGCAAAGGTAAAATGAGTAAATTTCACCAGTTTTAGACAATATAATGTCTGTGTCCTATAAAATGTCAGTAATGCAGGTCATACTGATATAGGTTTAGATATGTTTGAAAATGTAATTAATATCCCTGAACCCAAAGAGTCAAACACGAATGGACAGAAAGGAATAAGGTGTTACGATTTACATAGAAACTGCACAGATATCTTATACTGCAAACAAAAGTATAGCCTCTTTATCGTTCTTTTTTCCTAACCGAAAAGGTACGTTAACAAGCTAACATATATGTTGGTATATGATGTATACGTTTGATTCAATAACGAAAATATGGTTATGTCTCATACATCGACCAACTGATGGTCTTAAAATGGCCAGATTTATTTCTTCTAAAAACAAAACTTTTCAATTCTAGGTTTCTCGGTCAGGGATGGAAGACGGGCTCAAACAAAAGGAGTGTGGATGTGGATCTTGGAACACCCAGAAATGTATAATTATGATATGATTCTTTTCGACACTGAGGGTTTTGATAACACCGATCAGGTATAAATATTGTTATACACGTATTACTGTTTCGAGCAACCATAGAAAATAAGTTTACTCTTACATTGCCATTTTTTAGTTCCATTAAGATTCCTGACTGAACTATGATAACTGCAATATATTGTTTCTTTTCTTTTCCTTTCTATACATAGGCAAATGGAAACATTACTGGTTTATTGTTTACATTTACATATCTATTAAGCAGTGCCTTAGTAATCAATGTTAGTAAACAAATAGACACTGACACACTTGATCGAATCAGGTAAAGAATCAATTCTTCCATATTCCCTATTTGATTCTATATAACCTTACAGGGGGGAAACAGGACAAAACCACACCATAGCAAATCAAAAAGTTGAAACTGTTTCTTTCAGTATGCAGTACTATTATCTTTTACATCTCGATTATGCACTAAACTTTTAACTCTGAAATGTACAGATGAGCCACAATCATATTAGTTATTCTAATTATATACATTGCTTACACACTTAAAATAAAACATTTTTTATAGCTCTTTTAAATACCTGGAACAAGATGAAGAATTGGAGCACAAGCCCCTTTTGGTAATGGTAATAAGAGATGACCAACCAGGACATTCAGATCCCATTGATGATGCATATTTGGAAGAAGTATTGACTGAAGGTGGAATTTCTCAGGTACAAATAATAACCTAACATTATCAAAAAAGGACAGCTGCAGATATGCTCTATTTTTCTTTTTGATAACCTGGACAATATACACAGTTATTGCACCTGAACAAATGAATACATTTTAGTTTTGCATTGTTGTAAATGAGTGCAGTGAAAATTAAGAGTTATATTGTTTTTAAGCTTTGTTTGGCTGGTTTGGTTTGGTTTTATTTGGCAAATAATCTTATTAACACAAAGTACAAGATGAAATGAATCGAGAATAAAAGTCCATTATAATTATGATAATATCCAGACTAGCCCTTATTGGCTCCTTTGTAATCTATAGGGCAAAAGACATGACTCTTTTGCAACATTAATGTAATTTTTGAACATCCTCGGCAATTTGTAATGTGTCTTTTTTATATCATGTTTTATTATGTTACTTATTACTTTATGTTGTGCACTTGTTAACTTTTTATACCCTGTACAGATTGGTCTTCTTAATATATTTTAGCTGACCATGTCAGTAGCCTGGGTCCACTCTCACATTCTCTGTAAATTGTCTTACAAATAAAGAATGATTACACACAGTAAATTATTTGCCTAGGATAACTATAAAAGTCATGGACTTATTTCCAACGGGGTCCTAATATGATAGGAGAAAATACATTTGTAAAATGAGGATACAAATAATAGTATGAATAGAGATTAATGAAATGTTGTCATTCTTTACCAGTTATTAGCACCAATATAAACAGGCGAAGATAATTTTTTATGTAAATTCATTTGAGTATTAAATTGATAAGTCTATTTTTAATAACTTGTCTGAAGGTGTCTTGGTTTGTTATCTGCAAAGCTTTTGATCTTAACAACTCTTGTCCAAGTGTTATATGCATACATATAACACTTGGTCGTTATCAATAATAATGATAATAATAACTATGCCAATTTCACCAAGTGATTTTATATCTGCTAAAGACATAGTACACTTCTTTCATTGCAGTTACAGAAAATAAAAAGAAGTGTGAAAGACTTATTTCCAAACAGGAAATGCTTCATGTTTCCCCCTCTCAAAGATGGTATACCAGGCAGATACTTTAATCAAAAGTTGATAACGTTCCTAAAACACATCCATGGAGAGGTGGAGGCAAAAATGTTTAATAGTTCAGGGAAAGCAACTGGAAAAGGTAGGTTTTCTTTCTTGTTGATGTGCATGTTTAATCAATTTAGAATGGAATTTATTAACACAAAGTGCTATCATGTGAAAAAGAAATAAATCAACACCAAGTCACATGAAACATCATAAAAAAAGATAGCCCAAGACAGACACAATGAAAAATATTCATTGGCTTTATATGCCCTAAGGCATGAAGTATATTAAACAAGCAAGCTATTAAAAATACAGATGACACCAAGAGACAGTCGGTGAATAATTTCCTCCAGATCTACAAAAATGCTATTGGCTAGCTTACAACAAGCTCAATCTTCCACCTGATAAAATTTAAAGCATCTTTTGAATATCAAAAAGACGCAAAATCAACCTAAATAACTTTTGAGTTCAAAAGAATGTACAGGTGGAGATGTATATATAAACAAAGTTTGTAACAATGCCCTTGGTAAACTGGCACATTGGACACCTCGACGTAAAAACTTCATCTGATACAACATCCCAGCTGTTTTTAAAAAAAGTGCCGATATCCAAAGACAGAATTATGTACACACATATTGGACCTAGTATCAAGAAAACACACAGGGAAGCAAGAATTTCTCCAGTTTGGTCTCTAAAAACAGAGTAACAAAACTCACTCTGGACACATTGTAGCATTAATTTTGGTTAGCTTGATTTTTGATTTGTTTTCCAATTAGAAAGAAATAGCTCTCCCCTAAATAATATTAACATCTGCTAATCACTTTATGGCTTCATTATCTAAGTTATTCAATACCATGGTGCTTAACAATTCTACAGGGTGATTGCAATTTATACTAAAATGTACTTCTCTTTAAGATCTAGCATTCATGATAGAAAGATACTTAGACAAAGCACAGCAATGCACATCCATGAGCATTAAAAGTTTAACAGAAGTCATGAAAGAACAGAGAGTGAGGGAACTTGGAATAAAATGCTTTACAGAGTATGTTCAAAAGCTGGAAGCTGTTCCTAAATTGAAGAAACAAATGACTGTATTGGTAGAGATAGATGAGGCCAGGAGACAAGCCCTGCAGCGTTTTGAGAGAGAAAAGATAAATACAACTAACACTGAGGCAGTAAGGACTAAGTTGACGGTATGTTAACAACAAACTTTAAAGCATCGTACAAACAGAACATGAAGATCATTGATATTAATCCTTTGCTTACATGAATATGAAGTAGATACTCGAAGAAGATTATCATTTCAGCTAAAATTAAAAAAACACATTATCAAAATTGGCATTTCTTTTAAGGATATAATGTTTGTTTGTTTCCTTTTTCTTTTCAATATTCTAGCAAAATATGGATAGAAAGAAGGACGAGATAGCTGAAAAGTTCATTATAACTGGAAAAGGTAGATGATATTTTATATCCCTATGAGATTTTAATTATTTTTGGATACATTTCATTATTTTTGTCAAGTTGTCTATTTGTAAAACATATTAGCAGATGTAAACTTACTAATCAAGGTATAACATACTAATGATAAATGAAATATGAACAAAAACTCAAAAATAAGACATTCAATTTGAATTTTTACTATTTATAGATGTTGCAAAACTTGTTGACGTGTTTCCGAAGACAGTGAAAGAGCAAAACCCCACAGATATAGCAAGTGTTGCAGACAGAATGAGATATGATAGAATTGAATCACTCCTTGAAATGAGCTCACCAAAACAACTCTTTGTAGTACAGGATGGGAAGATAGTGCCTAATCTTCTTGAAATACAGAACCTGGGGAAAAGAGAAAGGCCAGCTGTTGTAGTAAGCATCATAGGGAAGCTTAGGACTGGGAAATCTTTTCTTATGAATAAGATAGCAAAAGAGAATGACGAAAGCAAAGGTAAAATAAATCACTTTCACCAGTTTTAGATAATATAATTTCAATGTCCTATGGAATGTTAATAATGCAGGTCATAATGATGTAGGTTTAGATATGTTTACAATTTAAATTTATATCTCTGAACCCAAAGAGTCAAACACGAATGGACAGAAAGGAACAAGGTGTTACGATTTACATAGAAACTGCGCAGATATCTTATACTGCACAAAATGTATAGCCTCTTTATCGTTCTTTTTTCCTAACCGAAAAAGTCATTTACAAGCTAACATAATTATGTTTTTTTTATATTATGTATACGTATGACTTAATAACGAAAACATGATTATGTCTCATACATCGACCAACTGATGGTTTTAAAATGGCCAGATTTATTTCTTCTAAAACCAAAACTTTCTAATTCTAGGTTTCTCGGTCAGGGATGGAAGACAGGCCCAAACAAAAGGAGTGTGGATGTGGATCTTGGAACATCCAGAAATGTACAATTATGATTTGATTCTTTTTGACACTGAGGGTTTTGATGACACTGTTCAGGTATACATATTGTTATACACGTATTACTGTTTCGAGCAACCAGAGAAAATAATTGTACTCTTACATTGCCATTTTTTAGTTCCATTAAGATTCCTGACTGAACTATGATGACTGCAATATATTGTTTCTTTTCTTTTCCTTTCTATACATAGGCAAATGAAAACATTACTGGTTTATTGTTTACATTTACATATCTATTAAGCAGTGCCTTAGTAATCAATGTTAGTAAACAAATAGACACTGACACACTTGATCGAATCAGGTAAAGAATCAATTCTTCCATATTCCCTATTTGATTCTATATAACCTTACAGGGGGGAAACAGGACAAAACTACACTTTTCAGTATGCAGTACTATTATCTTTTACAACTCGATTATGCACTAAACTTTCAACTCTGAAATGTACAGATGAGCCACAATTATATTAGTTATTCTATTTTTTTATATTGCTTACACACTTAAAATAAAACATTTTGTATAGCTCTTTTAAATACCTGGAACAAGATGAAGAATTGGAGCACAAGCCCGTTTTGGTAATGGCAATAAGAGATGACCAACCAAGACATTCAGATCCAATTGATGATGCATATCTGGAAGAAGTATTGACTGGAGGTGGAAACCCTCAGGTACAAATAATAACACCTGTTAAATATAATCAAAAATAGACAGACACAGATATCGACACCTTACCGCGAAAATTGCCTAAGTCATATTTTTGACATTTTGAGTTATCTATATAATTATATGCACAAA
>JAVSBT010250306.1:0-12691 GCA_033118115.1 Pharyngocirrus eroticus | reverse complement strand
TTGAGGGTGGATCTGTAAACATGTTCATACAGTAAATAGTTTATTGGTTCAAGATCCAAATGTAGAGTAAATGATTCAGCTTTGGAACAAAGTTTTTAGAGATCATTTCTTACCTCATACAAATATTCTGCCACTTTTGACCAGGTTTCACAACTTCCTGAGCGGCTAATTATACAGTAATGATCATTTCTGTGATCAAGGCCTTTAGTGAGGTAAGAAAATATCTCTTTTTTTCCAAAGCTGAATAATTTACTCTACATTTTCAAACAGGTTCACTTGAAACAGTGCAAAATTTACCATAATGTTGTTTTCTAATTCATTCATCCATTCATTATTTTATGTATTGGTTATTTAGTTAATTCATTCATTCATCCATCCATGCAAAGAACTTTAACATAAAGATGCCATCAAAGCTTACTTCATATTTTAACTCTGTTAAATAGCCTTTCGTATCATATTTCTTATGACAAGTCTTATGATATCTCTTTTTGTGATCTCTCAATCATGTCGTCTGTTTTTGTCATTTTAATTCTTGCTGGATAGTGAAGGGCCGCCTTTTGTTCATATCATTATATGATACTATTCTTAGAAAAATGTCTTTACGTTTTAGACTGTTAAGATTTCAAAAGTAAACTAGTCGAGCTCAACAACAACAACAACACTAGCTATTGTAAGATTACATGTATAGAATTTAATAAAGGTTGTACAAGGTACTGAGTCATATAATCAAGGGGGAATTCCCCAATTTCTTTGCGATCTTATTTTATACTATATAGGCTACCAGATCATTTTGACCTGTATCTAAAATTGGTTCTTCATCCGTCCAAGGACTTTGTGGTAAGTTGGATTCAACATAATTTGTAGATCAACTGTTAGCACTTAGTCCATATTTTTTGTAGATCCACCCAAAGCATTTGATTGCTGTCTTTTGTTAATTCACTCTAAGCAGTTGATAGCTATTCAATAAAAACAATTAGTTTCATGCTATTCTAAATTTGCATCAAATAATCATTTATCCTTAAGACTAAACTAACTCATAATTTTCAAATAACAAGATATCAGATATCCACAAGATAAAATCTAAGCAAGAATTATGTATCACACTTAAATAATTGTTTGCTTTGTAAGATTGAGAGTTTAGATCATGCCACAAAATATTTTAAAAAATCATCTTTTGTATTTGTAATCATTGTATCAAAGTGCCTCATCCTTTATTTCAGATCTACCTTTTGAGATGTATGTGAGATGTTCATGTTGATGATGGTTCACTTTAAGAGTTGACAAAAATGTTGAAATTTTTCACTCAAATATCAGTGGTAAGAGTTGCATTTACATAAAGATTAAATCTAAATCTTGAGTCATCTAATAGTTTAAGGAGAGGGTCCTCAGTTATGTTTCAAAACATTCATTATTAGATGTAGAATAACCATTTGTGCACATCTTATATAGGTGATACCTCAAATAATTGGTACTTTAATATGGATTTTTTTTTATTTTTACATAAAAATGCAATATTTTGTCAAAAAATAGCATAAAATGCCTATATTTGTAAAATACAATGTTTGCCACCAGTTGTCGAATAAATTATTTCAGATAATATTCATTTGTAAATCTAAATTCATACAGAGGGAAATTTTGATTTGTTTATTCTAAAATGTGGTATTTTGAAAAAGAATATTTTTTACATGAAAACAAAGACGTTTTGAACAAAAATGACATGAAAAACATACTAAAAATTAATTTATCAAAAAAGCTTCTGTGTGAAGTTTCAAAACATTCCCAAGAAGGTATCCTGGACAATTCTGCGATGTGTCAATAGTCTGGTTTTTTTACCTTTTTTTCACTAGAGAATTCTTTCAGGGGATCATGAGTTGCACAGAGGATTAAATAATGCTAGCTTTAAGAAAAAGACACTGCAATTCGATAAGTTAATTTGATATTTGATCAGTAAGTCAATAAGTACATTAGTTAGTTGTTAGTGAGTTAGTCAGTCAGACAGTATGCTAGTCAGTCAGTCAGTCAGTCAGTCAGTTAGTTAGTTAGTCAGTGAGTCAGTCAGTCAGTTAGCTAGTCAGTTAGTTAGTCAGTGAGTCAGTCAGCTGGTTAGTAATTTAGTTAGTTAGTCAGTCAGTCAGTCAGTCAGTTAATAAGACAGTCAGTAAGTCAGGCAGTTAGTAAATTAGTTACATAGTCAGTGAGTCAGTCAGTTAGTCAGTTAGTTAGTTAGTTAGTTAGTTAATTAGTTCGTGAGTGAGTTAGTTAGTTAGTTAGTTAGTTAGTTAGTTAGTTAGTTAGTTAGTTAGTTAGTTAGACAGTCAGTCAGTTAGTTAGTAAGTTAGTTAGTTTGTCAGTCAGTCTGTAAATTAGTAAGTTAATCACTCGGTCAGTCAGTCGGTCAGTCAGTTAGTTAGTTTGTCAGTTAGTTGACAATGATAATGATAATAAGATTAAATATTGATTTATATATAGCAATACGTTTCTATGCGCTCAATTATTTTCTGGTAGGACTCACACAGTAATACTTTCCCATCCTCCCTAGGGGGCGCACAGCTCTACCAGTCTAGATCTTCACATACCATTTTTTTGTCCCATATGCCAGTACCTATTTCTTCACCTGGGTGAAGTGATTTGGGAAAGGATGTATTGTTTTCACCATACTCCAGGGTCTCTTACATGCCAGATGCTATTATTTTTGTCTCTTCTTAAAGACATCTTGAAAGAAAAAAATATTTCACTTAAAACTATTTGCATTAGAACAAAGGACCTTCCATATTGGCTATCAAACTCAACACTCTCTAGTTAATTAGTTAGTTAGTCAGATAGTTAGTTAGTTGGTTAGTTAGTTAGTTAGTTAGTTAGTTAGTTAGTTAGTTGGTTGGTTAGTTAGTTAAACTTAGTAGTATTACACCTAAGTGATAATGTCATGATTGGTATTAAGCATATCACTGCAGTGTATACCTCTATAACAAGGAAGTGATCTTTGAATTTCCTTGTTCTTTCTTGTAATCAACAGCTAGTGTAGTATTTCTTCAATCAATTTATGTCATAGTGGCAAATATTTCCAATCAATTTATGTCATGTTGGGAAATGCTTTGTATTTACAGAGAATTAAGGAAAAGGGAGAGAAATAGCATGAGTTTTCATTGATGTATTGTTTGTAAATGAGTAAACAAAAATACCCTGAAAAATGTTATTGCACAGACATTTGATGACTCTATTGAAAGTAATGTTTGTTAGAGAGAAAAAATGAATGCAGGGATTACCTTCGTGTTTGTGTGTAATCATTCTTTATTTGATATATATGAATCAATTTACAAATAATGTAACAATAGACCCAGGCTGCATACATTATATAGGACGACCAATATGGACAGGGTATTCAAATTCAAAAAGCAAATAAAATAAGAGCATATGTTTATAGGCTGAAAAGGGAAATCTCCCATATGACTTGCTGGGTATACATGTACTTTCATTGTTAAGTTTGAGTCTTTCCTTCTTAGCCAATCACAAGTAAGGCTTGTTCAATTGGGTTTTCCTCAAGACAGCCATGTATCTAGTACAGATGCATATAACTAGTACATGTATATTGTTGTGCATGAATGCTCATATTTGATCTTTTGAACTTACAAAATTATTCAATATGAAATCTTAATCAAAGCATATGAAAAGTTGTCATTTAAGTCTGTGATATTAGTAATATATTATGTTATATTTTCCATTTGTAAGACATGCTTGATTGGATGTACTTGGACTTTTTTTGTGGATTTTTTTTTTATAAAAACCCTGGTGTAAATTAAACTTCAGTTTCAAAGTATGATGTACTAAGCTACACTTTTTAAACAAATTGGGAAGTATACATGTATGCAAGTGGAAATCATAAGAAGTGGCTTCGTTTTTCTAAGAATTGAGGAATTATGTTTGTCAAAATTCTCCAGGCACATCACAATCATACACTGTGACATGCAACAGTGAATTCATGTGAAATCAAGTACAATGTTAACATGATTCAGCACCTGGCTAACGTTGTAAAGGGGATTCCAAAAGTATTCAGTAGTCATAAGTTTTAAGAATGATTTTCTTTTCTTGAAAGCATAAAAAAAATGCAGGTATAACTTTTCTAATGGAACTTTAAACATGGGCATAAGCATGGAAAATCTACTTTTGGACTATCAGGGTATACCTACTTATAGATTTTCTACTTGGTTCAAATTTGAAAAATGTCACAAAGTGTTTTGAAATTAAAACAATAGGCTTTCTATAGTTTCTAGTTGAAATGATAATGTAATTCTGTATAATATGGTACATATTTGATTCTAAGATTTTAACCAAATCATAATGTTTCTATTCCTTTCTAGGTGATTTTGTATCTGACTTCCTGGGTAATTTCTCAAAATAATGTGTGTGATTCTGATACAGTCCTTCATGATAAGCGGTGCTGTGAGCTCAGGACATGTCTTCCAGGTAAGGGGGTCATTTCATATCAGAATTTCGTATGTTGAATTCTGTTATCAGTGTAATTTGTAAAGAAACAAAGTCAACATAAAAATTCATGGTTGATTGATATAAAAGATAATAAGAACTATTCATTGCTACAAAACTATATGTTAAAAATGAACACTATTCCATTTAGAAATTGACCTTTGATAATGAAAATAATTTTGTTTTTATAAATAGGGGCAAAGCAGTCAAAAAATTCAGAAATCTAGAAATCTAGAACTTCTTTGGGCTCTTTGCTTTAATCCCTGCTCTATTGAAATCACCCAAGTATGGGGTAATGTTTTGAATCATGATTTCAAAATAATTCTTTCATCACATATTTCTTTGTTGTTGTCTTTCATTGACCAGGAACATATCCAGTCAAATGTGAAGCGAATAACCCTTCTACCACTAGATGTCAGCCATGTTCAGAGGGTTATTATCAAATTGAAGAAATCCCTTCAAATTACACGATAGAATGTTATAGACAGACAATATGCAATAAGGGTAATTCCAACCTTTATTTCCTATTTAGAGCTACTTATTAAGCCTTTTTGTTACATAGGTTTGCATTGCTGTCATCCATTTTCAAATTCTGCTATAGTAAAATGGAAAATGAAAGGGACTATAAACAATGATTATAATGTTCAAACTTTGATCTATATTTATATTTGTAACTTTTTTGTCTTATTTTTTGTTTTTTTATATTTTTGATCATCGTGTTCACTGTTGTATTATCATTCTTTTCAAAGATTTTCGAATATTAAAGATTTATCTATTATTTATTATTATTTTGTAGGGCATATTAAAACCTACCCCTATCCAGATTTAGACACATTATCTCAGCGCATCACTTGCCCATGTGATTTAGAAAATGGATGGTACAATGAAAACTTTGATCCAGAAAATCCTAAAAATCACTTTGATTTATGTACACGTAAAAAGTGTCCACCAGGAAAAGAACTGAATGAGACAGGTGAGTTAAGACTATAAAGTGTAAGTTTAATAAACAAATATTTGTTTTCATAATTGTTGCTGTATAATTATAATGTATGAAATTATGTATGAAGCTTTTATTATGTTTATATTTTATTCTCATAAAATTAGAAATTCTTCATTTTATACACATTACAAGTTATACTTAAAATAATCATTTGTTGAGATAAAAAATTAAAAAGAAGAACATTTTAGTACTTCGCATAATAACTTGGCACGTAGTGTAATTTATGATATAATAACAACCTCTTTGATCCTTTTTTAAATTCTTTTTTATTTCTCTCTATAATTTAGGACAATGTAATCCATGTAAAGCTGGACAGTTTAAATCTGACGAGAGTTATTTTCAGTGTACTAAATACAAAGTGTAAGTTACATTATGAAATGACGTAATTTTTTTTAATGTTGTAAAATATAACAACAGCTATAACAATCGTAATATATCAACATGATATGATTATTTGTACTGGTCATTCATTTTAACGTTAACATTACAAACAATCAGTTGTGTTTCTTTACTAAATTCATATCATTTTCTAGATGTAGAGAAGGTTTTTTCCAAGATCCAGAGATACGCCCTAATGCAATTATGGACGTCCGCTGTGTCAATGCAGAAACAGCTGTCCAACTTTACCATGGAAATATGACCAATTCAACTCAAGTATCATCCACACAAACACCAGAGAGCAGCAGTGTTACACTTATAATGGAGAAAACAAATGCATCAAACAACTTAGTGAATCTTCGTGAAAGTAATCGAAATAAGATTGCTGATATTAGGTAACATAATCCACCAAATTATTGTCATTACTTTTTTCACAGTATTGGGCACCTCTTTTAAAGTACTCCCACCAAAAGGAAGGAAATGGTGTAATGCTTATCTATACTTTATCCCAGAACTCTTAAAGCAACTTGGTCTAAAAGATGCAGGCACTTTAATCTTAAATGAGTTCACATTGGTCTGATTTAGCTAGAGCCTTTAAAAACTCTTGTGGTTACAAGCAGTAGATTGAATCCACTAAAGGTTCTTATGCCATATGGCCCAAGGGAACTTGAAGAAGTATGTTAGATCAGAAAAATCATAATTATAAAATGTTTTAGACAAATCTTTAATGGAGTTAAACAATGTGGAAGATTATTGTGTGCTCATGCCCCATCCCTCCAGCAACTCCTTGCATACAATTACAGAAAAACTCAATCTTAAAATAATTTGACTATTATACACAGAAAAACAATAAAAATATCCCATGAAGGGTATCAGGGGTAAAACAAACCCGATACCACCCCAGCTAAAGGCAGAGGGCAGTTTCACTACCATGGGCAGCAAACAAATCCAAAATCAGTATTCAAAGCCATTTTCACATATCACAGTCTGGCAGTCATCAGCAAACTAGATGGGACACCTTTGTGATAGATAGGGGGTGTCTTTCCTGTAATGATCACCGAAATCTATCAATTTTGTCTGTTTTTGTTTTTAGACCAGCAGTATTTATTATTCCTGCGAGTGTGGTGTCTTTTTTCATCATTGTACTTGTCCTAGTTTTACTGATGAGGAGATGTAAAACAAATGAAACTAGAGGTAAAATAACACAGTATTATGATAATTGAGGTTTTCAGATATCTGAATGCTTAAAACATTGTGTTGCTTATAGGAAAGTGGAAAAGTTTCAGCCTTAGCTTTCAGCTTTAGTGTAACATAAAAACATTCAAACAGTTTTTGTCAAAAAGGGGGATAATTCACTATGATATGATTGTGTTAGTATTACATATTAATTCCATTACATTTTGTACTCCTTTAACAGTTCCATTCATTTACAGTTTCAGCAAATGAAATTGATGACAATGAAGTTTGCCCACACAGTGTAGCTATTGACATGTTCCCTGATGATTGTAGTTGTAAACCTTTAGACAATGAAGAAAATGGAAATCTCACCAAAACAGTAAATGGGAAGAATATAGGTATGCATAAACTCTTATTAATCCTACTTTTTCACCAGATTTATGAATACTAGGTGCAATAACATAGTGATATTTTTCTTTATTGATATTTGTGGACATCTTGTTTCACAATAAAAACAAAACTAGGATAAAAATCAACAAAACTTTGTGTTGTAAACATTCAATACAGATTGAGAATTGCTTTACAATAGGTTTATATCTTGTTGTTTTTATAATTATGGAAAATCATAATCAAGAAGAAACAGGACCTGGAAAATATGAAGAAATACTTTCAAGAGAAAATACCACTCAAAGTAAAATCAAAAATGGAGATTGTACAGACAATGAAATGAAAGGTAAAATATCAGGCACTCCACCTGGTGAAACAAAAGTAGTATCAAAGAAAGAAGACCAGCGTCCTAGTGACATTCAATTCTAAAGAAATATTTCAATTCAAAATAGTTCAAAACTAGTGTCAAATCATGTTCACATGAAAACAATGTTATATTTTCTATGGGATTGTCTTAATGGATATTTGAGAAAGCATTGGATTATTTTTGCACTGATACATGGTTGCAAAATATTTATGAACTGGTCTCATAATTTTATAATCAAAGCTAACTGTGGATTAATCTTGCTAACTTTAAACTATAATTTTTTTTTGACTTTATTTTAGATATTTCCAAACACTGCAAAACCAAGGACAGTCTTACTTTTCCAAAAACAGTAGTAGATCCTGAGTTTTCTGTTGGAAGTATAGAGGACAATACGAAAGTACCAGAGGTAACATGCACAAGGTGTAATAGAACTGACAAGGATGTATCGAAAAACAAGGAGGAAATAAAAAAACAAAACTGTCATAATGTTACTTACAATATACAGTCATGTCACAAAGTTGTGATTGGAGATGGTAATTCCTTGACGTCAACAAGTGCAAGCCTAGAAAAAAGTCCTGAAATCGAAAGAACAGATGAGGACGATTGAAGATGTAGTGACATTTTTTTTAAATCAAACTAAAAGCTAGAAATAAATCTACGTTTAACCTGTGATGAGAAGGAAATAATAAATAAATTATGTGTTTTGATTTATGAAGATTCACCTAATCAGTATTTCAAATATGAGTAAAAAAATTGTTGAATGGTTACAAATGTGCTTACTCCCATAAGATTTATTGTTCTTTTCTGATATCTTGGCAGACATTCTTGACAAACTGTCAGATTGAAAAAGATGTCAGATAAGGGTGAAAGAGGTTAACAATGCACTTCTAACCCATACCTCTAAGGCTAATACAGACCGTCTCTAGGAAGTAAGAAATAGAGCTGTATGCCTTCTGATACAGACTAATAGGAAAGAACATGAATGTTCACATCCATTCTCAAAAGGCTTCATTTGCTCCTGGTGTAAAATACAGCTTTAAAAGTCAAATTCTATATTTTCATTAAAGTTAATAACACGACATACGATTATATTGATATATCAGAACAACCTTGCTTGCTCAGTGGAGATATGTTATGTGATAGGCACCAGTTTCCTGGCATGGGTACTGGATGCGTGCCCGGAGATAGGGAAGGACCAATAGCATCACACAAAAATTATAAGGGGTTAAATAGAATTAAATTGAAGATAAAACGGGTCATTTACAAAACCCCAAATAGAGTTTTGGGGTTAATATTGTTTGTAAACATTCTAACATAATGTGGTTATTTCAAAGAGCAAACTTTGTGATATTTTTAATCTAAGGGCATTTTTGAAATTTTCATTGATATTGTTATTCGATTTTTTTCCCCCAAATTTTCGTTCAGAAATTGTATTTGAAATTTCATTTGTGATGTTGTATTGTATGAATTAATTACATATCTGATTATAGTATTTTATTATTTTGTATTTACAGTAATAGGAAATATCTTTTTATAGTGTTATTGTCACTTACGCAGTAATGTGATGTTTTGTAGTTGATTGTATGTTATTATTGTAAAATGGGATTAAATCTCATGTGTTAATAATAAGAAATAAAAAGTTGTGATGATATGCCCCTAGTGGGTTAAATTTAGTTTTACTGAGTTGATCTGGTGTCCTTGACCGTAGTTTCAATGAACTATGTTTTACTTATCTCTCAGAATGCACTCATCTCCAAAGTTTGACTTAAAGTGTGTGTTATTTGATGAGAGAGGTCATGACCTTTTGAGTTGTGCTCTGTATGAAATGAATGGTTCAGGTTAGGATTTGATGTGCAAAGTTTAGTTCATTCTTTTTTAATTAGGCTTTTGTATTTGTTGCATTGTATATTTAGGGTTTAAGGAGTATTTTTTAGAAAATAAATGTGGCGACACTTTACATTCTAGAGTTGTAGTTTTTTCTTTCCATGTCATAATGGTTAAAATAAAACTTGGTCCGAATATGGATAGTTGCATTTTATTAGCTATTTTTTGTAATACACAATTACATCTTCAGGCATTAACTGAAGTCACAAATGAAAGGTTAGTTTATATACAGATTAGAGTGCATAGGCGGATCCAGGGGGCTCAGCGGGCACGTCCCCCCCCCCTATCGCCCCCAGGGTATTGTTAAGTTGATATGTAAAATAACGCAATGAACATGGTTAACAGTATACAAATTTAAACTTTGACTAGTTAATGTTAAAGTAACCTTGGAGGCTTTCGGCTACTCTGTAGCCATCCTCAGCATGCTCGAACCAAGTGATGTTAAAGAGGCCATACATAGCAGGAAGGAAAATCCCAGTTTAAACAGAGACGGGGGCAGGTTTAATTTATCTGCTGTATATATGGACCAATGTTCTCCAAGCATAGAATTAACCACAGACTGCTATAACTCGTTGGCTTTTGGGGTCCTAGGCTAGCCCCAAACCCTAAGTCTGTTTGGTTGGGTTTGGACCCAGCCTATGTACATGGATATCCATATGAAAATGTCTCGCATTTTACTTTGGTCAGGTTACACATAATCATCTTGTTTCTGATCCTGTACAGGCCTGGCATGACCACCTGTAGGCAGATGGTAAAATATTATACTTCCAGAAATTTTCAAATTGACAAAAAAAAAAGATTAACAAAAAAAATCATTTTTAATAGCCTTTTAGTCACCAAATACCCATCATGTATTTAAGGCAATCTTGGAGGAAATCATTAATTAATTACATAAATCCTAATGAATTTAAGAATTTCAAATACATTACTTATTCATCATCAAGGTATTCATTTAGACATATCAAATTATGAATGTTCGTAGCAATCCATACTTTTACTCTATTGAATAGCCTTTTGTATGAGATTTCTTATGACAAGTCTTATGATATCTCTTATTGTGATCTCTCAATCATGTCCTCTGCTTTTGTCATTTAAATTCTTGCAGGATAGTGACAGAAGGGTCACCTTTTGTTTATTATTATACAATGCTATGCTTAGAAAAATGTCTTTACGTTTTAGACAGTTATGATTTCAAAAGTAAACCAGTCAGGCACAGCAATATGAACTGTTGTAGTATTACATGTATACAACTTAATAACAGATCTTGCAAGGTACTCAGGCACTGAGTCATATATAAGGGAAGTCCCCTCATTTCGTTGTGACCTTAAATACTGACTGAGTGTATCAAATCAGTGTAAGATGGCTGAGTTGTGACTGGCATTTAAAAATGGTTCTTCATCAATTCAAGGACATTGTGGTAAGTTGGATTTAGCATCATTTATTAATCAGCTGAAAGCATTTGATTGCTGTCATTTTGTTCATACACTTAAAGCATTTGATAACAGTTTATCAAAAACAATTTGTCTCTTAATATGCTATTCTCAATTTCCATTAATACAATCATTCATTAAGAGCTGAACTAACTTTTATTTTTTAGAACACAATGATATTAGACATCCACAAGGTAGCATCTAAACAAACAATTATATGTATCATACCTAAATATAGATTTGCCTTGTAAGTTTGAGCGTTAAGAACCATATCAATTATCATGCTACAAAATATCTTATAGGAGTGTGGAAAAAGAATCATCTTTTGTATTTGTTATCATTGTATCAGAGCTTCACATCCTTTATTTCAGATCTACCTTTTGAGATGTATGTGAAGTGTTCATGTTGATGATGGTTCACTTTAATAGTTGACAAAAATGTTGAAAGTTTTTACTCAACTATCACTGGTAAGATATGTATTTACATAAAAATTAAATCTAAATCTTGAGTCATCTAATAGTTAAGATGCACATTAAAGGATGCATGAAAATCCAAATATTTCGACTTTTTTTGTTGCATTGTTCATTGAGAGCCTACTATTACTTGTGTCTATTTCTTTGCACGAAAAGCATATCAGTTAGCTATAAAAGCTCTCTAGGTAGTTAGTTATAGTTAGTTAGTTAGTTAGTTAGTTAGTTAGTTAGTTAGTCAGATAGTAAGTTAGTCAGACAATCAGTTCCTTAGTTCCTTAGTTATTAGTTAGTTAGTTAGTTAGTTAATTAGTTAGTTAGTTACATTGAGTAGTAATACACCTAAATGATAATGACATGATTGGTGTTAAGCATATCAGTACAGTGTATACCTCTACAACAAGGAAGTAATCTTTGAATTTCCTTGTTCTTTCTTGCAGTTAACAGCTAGTGTAGTATTTCTTCAATCAATTCATGTCATGTTGGGAAATGTTTTGTATTTACAGAGAATTAAGGAAAAGGGAGAGCAGTAGCATGAGTTTTCATTTATGAATTATTGTTTGTAAATGAGTAAACAAAAATATCCTGGAAAGAATAAGGTGTTATTGCACAGACATTTGATGACTCTATTGAAATTGATGTTTGTTAGAGAAAAAAAATGAATGCAGGGATTACCTTTGTGTTTGTGTGTAATCATTCTTTATTTGATATATATGAATCAATTTACAAATAATGTAACAATTAAATAGGTCCAAGCTGCTAAGTTGTTCAATTCATACATCGGAAGACCAATATGGACAGGGTATTGAATAATTCATATTCAAAAAGCAAATAGAATAAGAGTATTTTCATAGGCTGAAAAGGGAAATCTCCCATTTGACTTACTGTGTATGCTTTCATAGTTAAGGTTGAATCTTTCCTTTTTAGCCAATCACAAGTAAAGCTTGTTCCATTTGGTTTTCCTCAAGACAGCATTGTACCAGAATACAAGCATATTGCTTTTTATTCTGTCTCAATATAAATAGTTGATTATTGTGCATGAATGTTTGTTTGTTTGTTTGTTTCTTTGGTGAATGGTATTCACCGAGGATAGCACATAAAAGTCTGAGACTTATTTCCA
>JAVSBT010250084.1:0-12702 GCA_033118115.1 Pharyngocirrus eroticus | reverse complement strand
ATCTGAAAATCCCAAGTCCCAAACAATTAAAAAGGCCCAATCCCAATTCCCAAGGAACCCCTCCCCCCCCCCCCCTCGATAATGAATATGCGGCCCAATTGCAGAATCGTGATTAGGTTGGGATAACAAGGCAATAGTGCAACTATAGGGTTAGGGTCAGGGTAAGGTTAGGGTTAGTGTTAGGTTAACCTAATCCTTATCCTAACCCAATCTCTGAACATGTAGATACTTGTATAGGAAATTACCTCGATCATAAAAACGGGGCATAGATTTAAGAAAACATACAAGAATTGAATGCAAAATGCAAATTACAACTATAAGAATAATTGTATTTTTTGAGTATCATATCAATTGACTGGAAACATGCATGACAAGAAAAATTTAACTGACACAAGTGAAATTAAAACAATATTATGTTTAATGACCAATAAAAACATAGATATTATCAATAACTTACCACATTCAATTCTAGGGCTAATTCCCATTTGAATTCATGCATGATCCCAACATTGTCCACTACAATATCTATGGCACCGAAATGGGTCTTGGTAGTTTGAAATATATCTGAAAAATAACCATTTATGGCCATAAACACCCTTTTTTCTTGAAATTGATAATTTTTTGAAATCAAAATTGAAATTTTGCTTTATGTAAAAAATTAGGAGACAAATTCAAGCAAACATTCTGTAGGTTTGTAGATGTATATTTTTACAGTCCATTCTATACAGCATTCCTTGCGTTTATGTCAGGGTTCATGGAGATCGGATGACCTTGACATCAGACAATGTCTTCAGCACTTACCTTCTACATCAGCTTCTTTTCTTACATCACATCTTTTGAAAACTGCTGTATTTTCTCCATATTTTTTATTGAAATCTGCAACAACTTCTTGGCCATCCTTTTCATTCAAATCTCCCATACAAAGCTGAAAATATTTTTTGAGGAAGGATCATATATTAGAGCATGAGTCTTCATGAAAGTTGTAAGAAAGCAGGCCCTAGCCTTTATAGAAACATGAGTAAAATGAAATTATGTAGTGATACTGAACTTACTTTAGCTCCTTTGTCCAATAGTGCCACACAGAATGCGTGGCCAATGCCCCGGGCTCCCCCAATAACAATTGCTGTTTTGCCTTCAATTTTCATTGTTACAGAGAATTTTAATAAATAGCTATCTAAGTTACTCTTAACCAAATTGGGTTTATATGATAAATCAAAAGTACAATGTTCCAAATGATTAGTAAAGATTGTTAGTTAAGGATACTATAGGAGGCTACCTAAAATAATATAATTTGTGAACTGGAAACTTTAACTTCATTTTAATTTCAAAATAGAAATTATCAAGTGTGCTTGAGTTTTCTTTTAAGTGCAAACATTTTGAAAAAATATTACATTTAAACGACGGTTTTAATGTTTGTTGATAATATTCTTATAGGTGGGACTATGAATAGGATGCTGGCCTAAAGCTGTTCTCTACTAACTTATACAGAGAAAAAGAAGGATTAATTTAGATGAGAGGACGGGGGGGGGGTGGGGGGTTATAAAAACATGTAAAATTATGAATCAAATTAAATCCTGATATGCAATATTTCAAATTAAACAAATTCATCATCAGAGTATTAAACCTATATTGCAATAGTCAACAGAACTTACTCTCTTTCAGATGATTTCTATAGCTCAGTTGGAAGAGCTTGGGAATGGTAATTCCAAGGTTGTAGGTTCAACAGGTTTTTTTCCTGTTGACTATTGCAATAATTATAGGTTTAATACCCTGATGATGAATTTAAACTATGTCCACTGAGAGCCTTAAAGGATAATCTCTTATCTTTGAAATGTTAATCTTTATCATTGACTCACATCAATTTCTATGTTTTATCTATATTGATTATCATTTTAATCTATAAATTTGACTTCGTACTTTTGTTACCCATTCATTCCATTTTCAAAATCTTTCTATAAGAGCTATATGAATTACTTTCAGTCTTGATTTTGAAAAATCATTAGCTGTCATATCAGTATATTTATATAGACTTTACAATTTACAATTAAAATGCCTCTCCAAGAAATCCAAGTGCTGGAACTTCCCAAAGAAGATGTTGACAGAACAAAAGGAATGTCCTTGGACATTGGTAAGTCAAACTAGATGTAATGAATACATTCATGAAAGTATATATAAACTTGTAGTTAAATCTTAACATTGAATTTGACTTATTACATACTTATTTTTATCATCATACATGTATGCAAATGATTGATTAATTAATTCATTCATTAACAGGTGGGTCAGCCATAAAAGTGATCTACAGTTTGAGTTCTTCAAAGGTATGTAAATATCTTGCAATTAACATTATTTACTGAAATAAACCAAATTATAAATGTAGAATAAATTATTCAACTTTTGAACAAATGTTTTTGAGATAATTGTCTTACCTCACTACATTTATTCTACATATGGATCTTGGAACCAATAACCTATTTACAAACTATAAATGTTTTAATTTTAATTCAATATCAAAACCAATGTATGTTTGTCTTCAGGATGACAAAACATCAAAAGTCAGACTTGTATCATTCCCGATAGATGAAATCAAAGAAGCTTTAAAATTTATCAAAGAGAATGCTACCATTACAGGAAAAGGACCAGACGGAAAACCACAAATTATTACAACTGGAATAGGATGTAATAAATTTGCCAAAGAAATCAAAGAATCATTGAATACAGAGTGAGTGGTCACATTTATCAAACACATAAATAAACATTGTCTGCATAATACCATCATCCTTATTGTCGTTTTCATCATAGTCATCGAAATGCAAAACCATCATCATTATTATGATGACAATCCTTTCAGGGGCCAACTGTGACATACAGGTTTTTTTTGCACGGGCTCTGGAAGACCTGTAGGAAAAATGTCTACCGGTACCGTACAGTAGTCAAAATCCACTGTCCCATATTTTTAATCCACTGCCCCAGCATACCTCTACTATATACATTTCTTCTAACCTGGGAAAAAAATCCAATACCCTGTACACACCCACATCCAACAGTCAGAATCTAGGAATCTGTTTCAATGATCTGGTAGCCCTATATTCTTGCTTTTTATCATCATTACTATTCCCACTCCCATTTTTATGCATCATCATTATCATCATCATCATCATCCTCATCCTCATCATCATCATCATCATCATCATCATCATCATCATCATCAACATCTCTTGAATTTTGTGATGACGATTTCTATTTTGTTCTAGCCAAGACAATGTGATAGAGCAAGACTGTGATGTGAAAGCCTTTCTCTACCTTTGCAAACACTTACCAAAACAAGAAGTCGTCCATGATATCCCAGCTAAAGCTCACGAAGAAGGAAAGGCTGATGTGACCCCATTGCTTAATGCTTTGAACTGGGCTAGCAATGAAGGCATAACACAAATGACCTTACACAAGGACATCAAAACAGCTGACCCAAAACCTCTGGTTCCATCAAGCAAACCTTACAGTGAAGACGAAGATATTTTCCCATGTCTCATTGCATCATTGGGGTCTGTTTTTGATTTTATGAAGGTAAGGTAATAGTGAAATTTGTTTCTAATTTTTATTTTTAGTTTGTAGACAACTTAAACGTAGGTTTTCAGTGTTTTTTTGTTGTCATGTCTAACCTTGATACACACTCATAACTCACTGTAGATTACTAAATATTACACAATAATTAGCATGTGGGCTCTGTTTTTAAGATATGATAGCAAAATAAAGACAGGAAACTCATCATAGAGTTGTTTACAACATGAGAGAATCAGTAATAAAAGTTTGCTATTCAAATAAAATCTGGATCAATTAGTGGAATTGAAATATGATTTGATTTCTTTACAAAGATATGTCTTATATCCTTAGGTTCAAGCAGATGGCTCTTTTGAAGTTTTGGACGCTTCTTACAGAGGGGGCAAGACATTTCTTGGACTTGGGCAAATGGTCACAGGTGCCAAGGTAATCTTAAATCAGGTTCATCTCAAAAGTTCCTCTAAATTTAGAGCTCCTGTATTACAACTTTTTTTTGTAGAGATTTTTTTAGCTTATGGCCTTATTTGTATTCTTATTAGATAATAGAATGAGATAAGATCACGATTTATTTTATTGGCCTGTATTAAAAAATTGGAATTTGCTGGTCGTATACACATCATGTATATATTGTATTAGACTTGGAAGTAATAAAATTAGCCTAAATGCAAAAGAAGCTCTAAATGAAGTGAATGAACAGATTTCCGTGTCTCCCATTTCGTCCTTTTAAATCTATTGAATAGAGTTTCACTGAACTGATAGAGCTTGCAACTAATGGCCATAGTTTTAGAGTGGACACATATACAGGTGAATCTGTGTCCGAAGATGAGGGAGACTGGTATTCACAAGCATCTGCTAATTGGCTGATCCATCGCTTTGGACAAATTGTTGGCAAGGACAAAGGTATGTAAAGCTTTGATATTGGTGTCCTATGTAGGACTCAATTTGACAATGAGTCTATACTCTTAACATTCTATGTGTTTTTAGGGCACCCCCTCCCTTTCCAAAAAATTGAAATTTGATTTTAAAAAATGGAAATAAATGATAGATTTAGCAACGAATGGCCCATTTCAAATAATAATAAAGGGTAGTGTTATAACATTAATTATGTGCCATACATTTTTTCAGAGGATTTTAAAAAGGAAGATCTTGCAAGATCTTTACTAAACATGATCATGGCAGACGTTGTACAGACCAGCCATCTGGTGGCAATGTCGGCAGGCATTAAACATGTGTACTTTTCTGGAAGTTTTATCACCAATGAGTTGGTGCGTCATACCATTGCAAGAGCATTTTCAAAAAGAAACATTCAGAATGCCACATTAAGAGGACAGGTACAAAACTTTACTTTTTCATCAAAAATCTGCTTATGCTTACTGCACACAGAATGATTTTTGGTAATTTTGATTGTTCAATGGCAATCAACTACCAAACTTTAAAGAGTCCCAAGTAGAATAACTTTACATATCATAAAAGTTTCATT
This sequence comes from Pharyngocirrus eroticus, assembly GCA_033118115.1. Classification (NCBI taxonomy): domain Eukaryota; kingdom Metazoa; phylum Annelida; class Polychaeta; family Saccocirridae; genus Pharyngocirrus; species Pharyngocirrus eroticus. Next base: position 7,664 of record JAVSBT010250084.1, on the reverse strand, counting down.
TACTTAATGCAACATACATAAATTCATACAGGGGTCGATTTACTTTTTTTCCTCAGAGGGAACCATAAACATGATTATTAAGAAAATGGCTAAAATCTTAAAATTTCTAAGAGTCCCACCCTATGCCCTATACTTTATATACCTCAAGAAAATCGAGCCCTGTACATATATTGTATTAATTTTTCTCTCTCCTTTCATGTTTAATTCAACATTGATTTTCATTTTACTATACTTTACATGTAGTCATATCTGTGGATCCTTATTTTTTTTAATTGCTCTGCATACTCAATCTATTCATGAATGTAAAATACATGTAATATTTACCATTTTCTTTGTTCGCATTATGCATATCTGCTAATGTTTTTATTCACAGGGTCATGACCTTGATGTTCAATTCCTGAGAGCAGGAAGTCACTTAAGTGCAACTGGGGCATTCCTTAGTGAAATAGTAACATTGAAAAGCAGCAAAAAATAGAGACAAATATGACCAAAAGAGACACCACAATGTTTAGCATTGGGTTGCCTAGTCATCTGAGATAAAAGATAAAACTAAGTGGAAAAATGAAAAAAAATAATGAACATTTATTTGATTCATTATTTTTATATCATGATATTTTAAAAAGTGCTAGAGACTTTATTAGATATAGAAAGGTTCTTTATCTCTTAATAAGATTTTAGCATTGCCTTATAGAACCAGATAGCTTTTTGCCTAAGGGATCTGCGATACAATGTCAATCAGTGTCATGATATTTAATACATTGATTGATGATCTTTTATATGACATTAAATATTGCCAAGAATATATCCCATCTATTGATAGGATTAAACAGTTCTTTCTGTATCTGTTCTTTGTGTTACTTTTTTTCAAACTTTCTATGATTGGTATCCTAGTAGCCATGCACCAAGAACACTTAGATAGCTGCCTGCCTTGAAAAAGTGGAAATTTATATCGCCTCCCTGAAAGATACAACAATAGAACTGCTGGCTAAATGGTTGTCAAGACAATAGATTAAGGCCCAAGGATTAGTCTTAAGAGCTACATTTCATATATATGTACATTATAGTCTCAATTTAAAGTTTAAAATTATATTTTGTTTTAATGTCCATGTAATTAAGAATTCATATCATTCTATCTTCAAATCAAAATCAATTTTTCTTTTTAAGTTTTTAAATTTTCATCTTATATACTGAATTACATGTAATAGAAAGAAAAAAATCTGTAGAACCAATTTGGATATCACTTGGATAATATGCAGTTACTATGTTAATTATTATCAAGTAAATTTATACAAGGCTCGGGACCGAGGGACCAGCCGTTTTTACCCTATGATAAAGCATAGGGTGGGACCCTTAGAAATTTTAAGATTTTAGCCATTTGCTTAATAATTATGTTTACGGGTCCCTCTGAGGTAAAAAAGAAAATTCACCCTTGTTTATATGTTTTGACATCTTACTCTATATAATCTAAAAGGGGGGGGGGGGGGCTTTCACTTAAATCTTGTCTTATAAGCAGACATTTGAGAATGATTCCTAGTATATACCTTTGCTATAAAAAAGTTGCTCTGTATATTCTTCTTTGTGAAGTCAGCTGTAATCAACTTTTGGGTAATTTCAGTCTGTGCAAACCCAGCCGTGTAAAAAACATGTTTGATGCCTTCACTAATTGCCAGTCTCTGTGATGTAGCAGCAGCATCCAGGCAAACAGAATTCAGTAAAGAAGCCGCGATGTCTTCCTTCTTAAAACAACCTAAATAAAGTAATAGTAATGAAATATATATACAGCTTTAGCTGTGTTTCCATTGAGTTGATTTGAGTCGATTTGAAGTGACTTTTTTCTTAAAGCCAGCATTAAAAACTTCTGAGCAACTCTTTTGAATGATCTGAAATGTTTTGTCGTGAATGAGTTTATACTGACTAGAAAGTTGCCAATGTCTAAATCTGGTGTGCATGTGGCAATGCTAGAAGGTCTAAAGATTTGTCAAAAGACTTCAAATAGACAGACTTTAAAATTGTATCTGCGTTTAGACTATAAAAGGTTTCAACGATTTTCAGCTACAAAGTCATTTCAAATCGACTAAAATCGACTCAATGTAAACACAGTTTTACTGAGACACAAGCCAAAGAGCCTATAAATAATAAACACAAGAACTTCAGGTTGTCATGTACGCATGGGGTGTTTCATGGCTCTTTGCAGAAGATTATTTCTATTCGGTTGAGACTCTATCAGATATACAAGAAGCTGCTTATCTCAGGCCATTCAATCTTAGCGTACATGTATGAATCTAGTCACACCTCTTCAACATTACACACTTGAAATTTTGTACGTGATTAAGAATAGCAAAGGCGTGATTAAATTTTGATATCATCATGCTCAATTAAATTTATTAGTTATTGCTTGAACAGGCATACTTGGATCTTCAGATGCAGCTTTTCCAAAGCAATGTAACAGCCAATCAGTGTTTGCTCCCTGGTACACATCATTCTTGTCGTCTGCTATCAGATCTCCGATAAAGCTGTCCAATTGCCTGTTCTGCCCCCTTTCTGCCAAATCTATCAATTCCTGAAATGTCTGTCAAATCAAATACTTTTTTTTAAAGGTAAGGCTATTGCTGAGCTATCTATTACTATAAACAAAAATTCCCTCTTTCTTAATTGTCTCTAAATGAAAGGAGATTAAACAAAAGATTTGTTTCACTGTCCCACATCCACCTTTATTGAAGTATTGGAAAAAAATCTGCTGGACCTGATTTCATTATCCAATGTCCCAGCCTATTCCAACGTTAGACATTTCTAAAATACTTAGGACAGCAGGGTAATCCCTGATAATTTTGTTTTAAGATGCTTGTAATCATTGTCGCGCTTTGGAATAAAAAATCAGATAGCCTTCAATCAAAGTGTTATAGTGTTTAGAAAATAATAGAAAATATTTTCTACATAATGATCACCTTTGCTCCTGTGAGAAGTTTCCCAAGTCCCAGGAAAAATCGACCTCCCCTTTCACTAGCTTCCAGAATTTCACAGCGGCCATTTTTCTTGACCTGCAACAATAATGGTACATGTATTTGTTATCATTATTTCTTAATTTCTGTGTAATTGAAAAGTATAGTTCAAAATCTTTAATGAAAAGAGGACTTACTTTCATATATTCAAAAGTTGAGCTTAATGATGCTATGATACATGGATATATATCCAATTGGTCTGATATAGACCTTTTCCCTTTCAGTTTGGAACTGTCAACTTCTTCTGCTGGCCAGCATTTAGAAATGTTTGCATGTTTGGGGAGGTCTATCACACAATTCTCTCCACTTGCTTCTACGGCTGAACTGAAAGCTTCAGCAACAGCTCTTCCAAATTGTTTTCCTTTTAAAATACTGCTTTTATCCAACAAGCATAGTGGAGATTCATCCATGTCCGTATCACAGAGGTATTGGAAAGCTTTCATATCACAATCATGTTCTAGGAGATTCTCTAATCTATATATCACAAATTGTAAAATATCAGATTATATTGAAATTACCATCTATTCATTGAGAAAGAGATGCCAAATCAATTTGGATGATCTCATTAATTTACCAACCAACCAACCAACTAACCAACCAACCAACCAACCAACCAACCAACCAACCAACTAACCAACCAACCAACCAACCAACCAACCAACCAACCAACCAATCAACAAACAAACAAACCAATCAACACACAAACAAACTTGTAAACAAACAAATAAACACTTTAAACCAACACTTAATTGTGGGGCTGATATTGGAGAAACAAGTTGGGACAGAAAATGATTTAAGATATTTGTAAAGTAATATAATTTAGATACATGCAGCGCAGATTCAAACACATAGTGCCAAAATACCACTGATGTATAGTTTCGCTTTCACTTCGAACATTTTATTACTTTGTACTGAATTATTCAACATCAATAGTTTGCATACTTTATTTTTCAGTACTTAGTAGCCTATACCTGTTCTAACTTGATGGACTAAACAAACTCATAGAGCTGTATCAGTATTTACCTTATAAGGATAATCTACATCTATGTGCAGTGGTACATGTTAGATGGTGTGCTTTATCTGTTGTTTTATGTGATCATCAAAATTGCTATAAAAGCTTTGATGGGAGAACAAACATAGATTGATCTTCACACAAACAAGAGTCAGGTTTTTCTTATTAACAATAAAATAAAAAAGTCATACAGAGCACTGCAAATGAGATGAAATATGATTCTGTAGATAACTATAGATTGAGCTTGCCTCTTAACCAGTTTATACATGAATTTAAAACAAAGAAACCCCTCTTCATAACCTAATAAGTAAATAGTTTACAATAAGGAAAAATGTGTTATTTGAAGTTCATTTTGACCTTGTAGATTAATCTGAATTATTTTGCTATGCTGTAAGCCATTGAGAACACTTTTATCATTATACGGAATATCTGAATAAATAAGTTTCCTTATTATCATAATGACGATTGTTCCAGCTGCCATTAATATTCTCGATATTATGATTATGATAATGATATGGAAATGAAAGCAAGATTAAGAATATTGATATCCACAATTTTCAGGTACCAAAATACATAATTATTGCATAATACATTACAATGGTGATTTTTGTCTTTACTAATTGGCAAAACTTAACAGTTGGCTAACATAGTTACTTATATGAATAAGAACAATATCAAAATAGGCTTTTTTGGGCTTTTATCATTAATCTGACTGTATGTAAATGTTGCTTTATAATCGTCTTTATCATTTTGTATTTATTTTATGTGATAACTTTGTTTGGTACCTTAGAGGACTTTGAGCATAAATTATAGTCCCTCATGTAATTCATGTGATAATTAGCAAGGTAATAACTTTTGTCCACATTACCCTTCCCACTAGTCATTTGTACAATGTAGCAGACCCATATTTATTTTTAAGGGGATGATGCTAAATCTGCTAAAACAGTATTAAAGTCTACACTATTATACAAAATGATACATTGGTTTTTCTTAAAACTAAAGGTGTCTTAGAATAAAATTACGGAAAGTTTTTCATAAAAGCATAGTAGACATATATACATGATTATAAGTCTATGATAAACGGTAATAATTTTGTTACTTGTTATATTGTCGGACTATATGGAATTTTTTTATTTCCAAGGGGATTTAACATGGGAAATCTGGTCAGAAATGATTGGCAAAAGTATGGCTTTATTTATTTAAACTTACTTTACTTGTATCAAAAATATATGTTTGCAATATTTCTGACATACACATCTGCTTTTCTGGATGCAGCATTAAAATTCATCCATAAAGTTTGACAAGTCATTATTCACTTTGAAAACAAAATGCAAAATTCACTAAATGCTTAATCATAATGCTATAAATGAAATGTGTTGGAATAAAATGTTTGATTGATGAAATAAATATTTTGACTATTTTAAAAGATACAAAAGAATAGATAACAGAGCATAAACTAGTAAAAACAGTTCTTCGTGTGCATCAGAAGTACGCTGATAGTGATAGAAAAATTGCAGTGAAAAACTTCTTAATCCATCAATAAATCAGTGGTGTTTAGTGTTGCTACTGATATCTTATGGAAAATATGCATCAACACTAAATGTAGTTGTGACAATACATCACTACTTAGTGTAGCTTTTTTTCAGTGATGCTGTTAATTAGTGGAAAATAGCAACATAAAATGATAATATTTTGGTGTCACTAAATCAAGTGTTGATACCATTTACCACTAAATATCACTGCAGAGGAATTCAAATGTGACTTCACGGCCAAAGGATACAGTAACTTTCGTTTTGCATCATTCATTCTCCAAAATATATCTGGACCCACCCCTTAACCATGTGACAAAGCGTCTATGGTTACAGGATATTTTGTTTCTCATGCATTGCATAGGCTGTATAAGCAAGTGGTATAACACTATTACCTGAAATTTAGGGAGCCTAAAGAATACATCTTTAAAACCATTTAAATATAAATTTCAAAAAGAGCCAAATTAGCAACAAAAATGTCTGAGTGGAAAAATGGTCTTTTTGGTTGTTTTGAAAACATTGGATTATGTGTGATCAGTTATTTTGTGCCATGTCTACAAGTTGGAAGAAATGCTGAAGCACTTGGAGATCCCTGTTTCATCAATGGGTGTCTTGTGTTGGTGCCTATTTACAACATATTTCATCGAATGGGACAAAGGTCAAGAATAAGAGAAAAATCTGGCATTGATGGAAAAACTTTGGATGATTGCTTAAAAGTGACCTTTTGCTTCCCCTGTGCTGTGGTCCAAGAGGCTAGAGAAATAAGTGCTGAGGGAGCAGGTGATATGGCCAGAGCATAAACAGTCATGAAAAGGACATCACACATTTTTTTTTAGATTTTCTGTGTATTTTTTCCCAGACTGAATGGTAAACTTTATTGCTGCAGTAGCAAATAATGTAGTGCTATCTGGTGATTTCAATGGCTCTTTTTACTCTCGATAACCTTGGAAACAGCCATTTACTTTTCAAACTAAACTAAAAAAAGAGCCTAACCTGATCATGTCTCATTTTGGAGATTTTCATTTCTAATTGGATTTAGAGGCAAAATGTTGGACACAATTTGCAAGGTGAATTATGCAGATAAATACAGCTAAAAACTGAAACTGAAACTGAAAGGGATAGTCAATTGGACAACAAAATCAACCTATACACAAAGGTCATTATCATACATCTGTACATTTAAGAAACAACATTTGGGATAAAAAAGAGTTACTTTTAAAGCTTATTGTTATCATTCCTATAGCTTAACTTTTTTAAATTTTTTACTCAAAGTACTTAAATTGGGATCAGCCTCGTTTCATCTTTGATAAAGTTCTGTTAAGGAGATATGTTATGAAATGGTTTATAATCAGATACTTTAGTCTAGTTTGGTTTATCTACACACTTTTTAAGCATTTTCAGTTGCAAATACTTCACTGTGGTTTCTTTTTTATTTCATGCAAGGAAAATGTGTTGACATTTTTTTCTCCAGAATAAAAAAGCTAACAGCTCTTTTGCAGCTTAGTTTATTACTAAACAAATACATTATTTCCATCAAAGTGTGGCTTAATTAAAACTACCATTGTTTCAGATTCAAAGTATGGCAACAATTTGTACTCTTGTATCTAATCAGAAGTAGATATCCTTTTTTCCATCAAAATTTGTAAAACAAAACAACAACCAAAAAACCTACAACAGTGCAAGATAAAGATATTCTAATAAAATCAAAAATTTGGATAAAGAAGTATTGTACAACTTACCTTATGTTCAATTTTTTTTCTATCTGCTCACAAAACTGGTTGCATCCTATTCCAGTAGTAAACACAGTGGGCTTTTCATGAATACCATCTTTCCCTTTCTTTGTATTTTGTATACATTCTGTTTCTATGAATTCCAATGCTTTTTCAAGATCCTCTTTTAAAAAAGTTTTGCATCTAAGTGTCACATGACTAGGATACTTGAAAAATTTTCAATAAAGGAAAAGATGAATCAGATGAGGTTACAAAATCTTATGATTTTTAATTCCTATATGCTTCAAGATCCCTGTTTAAACAACTTGTAGTGCTCCTTTTTAATAATAATAATAATAATAATAATAATAATAATAATAATAATAATAATAATAATAATAATAATAATAATAAT
>JAVSBT010249973.1:0-12703 GCA_033118115.1 Pharyngocirrus eroticus | reverse complement strand
GGTTCGGTGGTGGATGGTTTGGTGGTAGGTGTTGTAATGTTGTCTCCTGTCCCATTTCCAGATGTGGTTGGTGAAAGGGTTGTTGTTGTTGTTGTGGTGGTGGGTTCGGTGGTGGTGGGTTCGGTGGTGGAGGGTTCGGTGGTGGATGGTTTGGTGGTAGGTGTTGTAATGTTGTCTCCTGTCCCATTTCCAGATGTGGTTGGTGAAAGTGTTGTTGTGGTGGTGGATGTTGCATTGTTGTCTCCTGTCTCATTTCCAAATTTGGTTGTTGAAGGTGTTGTTGAAGGCGTTGTAGACGTAGTGGATGCTGTTCCACAGCCTACAACAACCAGCAACAGTAAAGTACCTAGAAATTTCAAACATGGAGAGGGAAACTTAAAATAATGCATGAAAATATGGCTACAAACCAGCTATTTAATCCTCAGTACAAAACGTTTAAGATAACATTTATCTCTACCTTTTTCCTTTGCTAATTGACAGAGAATATCATTAAAATCAACTGACGATCTTCAACATTAATTATTTTAGATAGTTCTTCAACGTACCACACAGCAATTTTGTCCTCATCTTTTGATATTAAATGTAGAAAATCAAATAACCTGAAAAAAGTTGAAAAGATATATTAGAAAACAAAAACAAATTATTGCTATTTTCTTCAAACATCTCTCCCATACCCATATGTGTACAGAATGTTAAAGAGTTCACAACTTTACTTCATTTACCTTACTCTTTGTTGGAAATTAATAAAAACCTACAGAAAAATGGTCAACTATAGCAAACCCTTGTTCATTAGGTTCAATTTTCCTGACAATTTATTAGTATTCTGTTTGAATCATGTATTCTGCTACACAAGTATTCTTCCCTAACATGGCCCTTTAACGTAACTACACAGAAAAAAGCTTTTGAAGGAGGATTAAGTGATATGTCATGAAACATTGTTTACTAACAATTTGTTTTTTTGGTTGAAATTGAGGTAAAAGTAATCTTTTTGGTTTCAGCACAATATTATGTGCATTAATTTAATATATCAATGAAAAGTCAGTTTTCTGTGTATTAAGTATGAAATAAATAAATAAATAAGTGACATATTAAAAAACCATTTATTTTGTTCACTTTTTTTTTTCTTGCTGATGAAAGATAGAAAAATGATCTAAATTTTGTCCTTTTGTAAAAATGACAAATATTGGTCAAAATAATGTATATCTTTCAGCAGCTAATTCAAACTAATGAACAGAAACATTAGGCAATAAATTAATGAATTTATAAATGTGTTCTAAGTTTGGAATATTCTTGTAGTTTGATATCTTGGAAATTGAACGAGTTGATTCATTTCTTATGATTTTATGATTTTTGCGTACTTGGGAGGAAAATTTATCATCATTTGATTTTTTTTTGGGGTAAATGCTAAAGAATTAAATTTTGATTTAAAAAAAAATTGTGATAGGATGACTCATATATTTTAGGGCCGCATACTTAAATACTATCATAATACACGCCCTGAAATATTTCAATATCATAAAATATCAAAAGATAAATACATCTAGCTAATGGTTTTCACATACTTTCATGCTCTCCTTATCTGCCTACTACAAATATTTCAAGCATCAAACATTTTTTCAATAATAATATTAATGACCTTCCCCCTCATGATTCATCTAAAATGTTGAAATTGTTTTTGTTTTATCAATAAGGGGATTGATTACATTTGGTTCAAAGTGCAACAAGCCTACCGTTAACATGTTCATGATGTAAAAATTCAATAGATATCAAGGTTTGAAGAGGTAGAGTATCACACTAGTCTCTAACTTTCTGTCCCTTCTTATCTTCTTTTAAGCCCAAGGCTCATATTGTTCTGTAACTATGAACAAAATTGTGTTATTTTTTATTCCTTATTATTTCTTTATCTTTAGACCAGGTCAAATTAGGATGCAGGTCTAATATTACACCTTGAATTGCTTTACACATAAAACCCCTTTTCCCCTTTAATTTCTACTCCAATTTTTTCACTCTCTCTTCCCTTATTTGATTAAATCATCTTGATGTGTAAGTCACTATATATTTTAGAATTGCCGTTTATAACGGACCTGATGCCCCAATTGCAAATGTAGTTGCCTACTTCACAGTGAGCAATTTTTATTTTAAAGAATTGAAAAACTGCTCTTTCAAATTCAAACCACTCTTGGAAATTTTGGAGCAAACACAAAAAAATTCTAACTTATATATTAGAAAATTAAATACTAGAATTGAGGTTTTATATTTCCAATATTTGATGTTATACTGACTGCATATGAATTGCAGAATTCCATGTTTGTTTCTTACTCTCTAATCTCAAGATTCAACTATTTTCTTTTTCAAAAATTAGATACACCTGATGGACCCCACCTGATTGAGGTTCTCCAGGAAGGAGTTTCTAATTCCTGATAGCAAAAACACCACGATGACATGAAATATTCAAAGTTTATTAATACTTATGTTGCAAAGGCGTTGATCCACCATTTAAAATAAATTCCCCATGACTTGTACTCATTTTTAAAAATATCAAAAATGCTGAAAGAACATTTTTTGCTTTCAAAATAGAGGAAAAGTTCCAATCAAAATGTTTACCAAAAATTTAAAACCAACCAATATTTTGAGTTCAGAAAGTAAAAATACTTTTCTGCATCATAAAATGATACCAACATTGTAAGAGCAGAAACACACACGTCCAATATTTTCACATGAAAAAAAACAAAACAAAAACAATTGCAATGAGTTCATGCAACTCAGTATTTAAATAAAAGCATGGTTATGACAATGATCCCTAACATTTTGCTATGCAAACAAAATTTGTGTCTGGCAATATGAGTTATTCTTAAAATCCACTCCTGCATAACTTACGATTAGAATGACACTTTTTATTTTTGTTTGTCAAAACAAACTAAAACATTTTGTTTTGCAAGTACATTTGGTGTCCCTAAAATGTTTCTAAACATTAGTTTTAAAGCAACCCATTTGGTAAATGTATATGAAGTTTTGTCCCCACCTTTAGTTACAAGATATATCCATTTCTGTGTACATAGTTTCTTACCTGATGTATGAACATCTGCATTATCTTAAATCCAATTTCCTTTTGCTTCCTTTCAGAGATATCTCAGGGTGTTACCTTTACAGTAGTATCAAAGTACAGTCACTATATCGACCTTATCTTGGTCGTGACATGGTATTCAGTAGTAAAGCTATTTGTTCATTTGTCTTGAGTTGTGACAAGATTATTTTGTTGTGATAAAAAAGGATTGATAAGAAATACAGTGTGAAATGGTTATCATCTATTTGTTTTATCATGGTTTAGATAACTACATGTACTTTAAACATGTATTGTAAGTTCATTAAGTAATCAATATTTTTTATATGATGGCATACTTAGTAGTTTTTATAGTACTTCTTATCAGCTGGGCTGTTTCATTAGTCCATACAGATGCAAAGCTACTGCTTATGTTATTTCAGGTAGATGGACCATAGGGCAGGTAAACTTAAGAAGTGATGAATGAAAAACATTTTATATTCTGTTTTCAGAAACTTGCAGTCAAATTTTTACAATATAAATGTATAACAGACAGTCAGATGGATCAAAGAGACTGTAGACATAGCATGAAGGGCTAGGGTACGTTGGTTGAGGCAGGTCAGGCAAAAGCAATACATTTCGAAGCACTAAAAATATAATATTACATCTGGTAGGTATAACCTATTTAGGAATACCATATCTAAGTTAGCTGATTCACTTATTTCATCATGTTCAACCTTATTTTTACATTAATAAAAGTAAAAAAAAGGTCTTTATTTAAAAAAAATAAACTATCCAAGTGGACCAAGGGAGTATGACTGCAATTAGTGACATTATTACTAGGTGGTGCCACCATTTCATTTTTTCATCATTGAAGAATGTACATTACTGTAATATATCATATACAATTTGATTTATTAGACACTCATCTGACACAGAACGTGATAGATGATTGGAATATAAAGATTTAAATAACCCTTTAAATCAAACAACAGAGATTTAGATTCTTTATGTTTTAGCACCAATCTGTTTTATTAATCACAAAATTCACCTTTAATTGACAGATGTCATTACCCATAATATGGTATAGGATTATGTACAATATTGTTCAATTATTGCTATGCTTTATACTGTATGTATATATGATAACAAGAAATTATTTCAATGGTAATTTTTTAACATAAGAAGTAACAGACAGATATTTTCCCAATTTTTACCAGTGACAGCTTTCCTAGATTCAGAATGATAATACTTATAGTAATACATGTATGTACAATATAAAACCGTAATTATTATTATGCTTTTAATGATATGATAAATTATCCATCAATTTTACTGTTCTCTTTAAAGAAGTTAATGCTATTTAAAATGATGCCAGTCCAATAACTCATTTTAAATTTTATGTAAATGATTAATTATTTTAAAAGAATGTCTTTTCTGTGTATTGTGGCTCCACCTTGGGACAGTTCTGTAAGTTCATTTATCCATAGTCTTTTCATTTTGTACAAAAATAATACATCAAAGTCTATTTCCTTGTTACAAATGGTTCATTATTATAATCTTGTAAATATATATGGCAAATTCTGTATTCATAATAGAATATTATAGCTTATAATGAATATTATATTATGCCCTTTCTGTTATGCAAGCTGTTGCTATTTGTCATGTTTCTGCTGTTCGTTTTTCAAAATCTTCCATGTTCTTTTGCTGACGTCATTCCTTAAATATAAAGGGAAAAAAATACATTTTACACTTAATATTTGATTTTTTACAAGTCGTATCTATACATTTGATATATTTTTTTATTATGAATAAAAATCAACTTACAGAAATATTTTGGTTGTGACAGTCTGTCACCTGGCCTCTCACTGAACTGGAAAGACAAATTCATCATTATTGAATTAAATTAAATTAAATTAAATTAAATTATACTTTATAGGTCAAATAATACATTGTACATTTGAAATTGTGTTTTCGGACTTTAACCGACAGTCGCCACTGTGCAGCGCCTAATACCTCATTTTACAGTAGGGAACACTGAAGCAATATAGAGTAAAGTGTCTTGCTCAAGGACACACCATGATGCCTTGGCCGGGGATCAAACCGGGTATCTCTTGGACTCCAATCGGCGACCCTATCCATTATGAAGGATTAGTCAGTTATCCAACTGGATATTCACCAATTCAAAAAAAACGATAATAGAGGATGATAATCCTTTAAAGTATACCAAATTATCAACCAATAAAAAATACTAGTTCATTATAATATTAACAGAAACTTACCTTTGCACTCCCAGAAGGCCTTATATCAAGGAGCGGCCGTTTGATGACATACTGGAAAATAAAACAGTTTATAAAACATAAGGTAACGATAAGATATATCAGCAAATAATTATGTTATTGGTTCCAAGATCCATATGTAGAAAAAAGGCAAAAACGTTGTATGAGTTAAGAAATTATCTCATAAAAAACATGTTCCAAAGTTAAATATAAATTGTTACTCATAACTTATTCCAGCCTCAATATGACATCATGATAAGAGTGAGATCTTACCGATTGATTAGGATCTAAGTGATCAGATCTTACCGATTGATTTGGATCTATGTGATCCAGACGTGGTTGGAAATTCTTGTCCAGTTCCTCAAATTCTTCATCTGTTATTGGCTAATATCAAATGGAAATAAATAAAACAATACAGCAATGAATGGTTGACATTCAACAAAACATAGATTTCTTTCAATAATTTGAATTATCATCTTCCATAAGGTATGTATGTATGGGTGAATAGGGGTTCAGTGACAGAGCTTTTGTCAATAGATCAGAATGTTGAGGACCCCCCACCTTGCCTCATGTCTGTCCCCCATCGTAAAGACACGTAGTCCAAATTTTAGTTCTCCAATTTCTTACCAATCAATGGTATTAAAGTAGAACATTCTGGGAAATAACCTGCAATAGACTAGCATTCTGTCCTGGGGGAGTGAAAACTCTTGACTTTTGCTTCAGAAACCAGATATGAACACTTGCTTGATGAGCCAAAACAATGGAACCAGTTTTGGGTCACTTAAGGTTTATGAATTATATACATTTCTTTAAATAATATAAAGGAGGCCAAACAGACCAAGATATGGTAACTCTGAATTTTTGCTACTATGAAAGATGTACTTACCTGGTTCCACCTTGACTGGGGCCTCTCCTGTCTTGGTTTGTCCCTATCATCATCATATCTGGGTCTGCCCCTGTCATCCTGTCTGTCTCTGTCTCTGTCATCATATCTTGACCCCTTGTAATCCCTATCTCTGTCACGGTTTCTGTCATAATCCTCCTCCCGGTCATCATAGTACCTGGATACCTGTCCATTCCTGAGTACACTGTTCCTGTGCTGGTCCCGATCCCTTCTACTGTCCCCTGAATAATCATCCCCATGAGCTCCACTACCTCTGTACCCTCTGTCCATTGGTTCGTCTCTGTCTCTACGTCTGTCACCATCCCTATCCCGGTCTGTGTTACGGTCATTCTCTCCGTGTTGTTTCTCAGTACTGCCTTTGTTTTGGTCGGGTACAGCATATAAAGGATTCTCTACATAAGGTGCCTGGGTCAAAGGTATCTTTTCTTCCAAATCCTTATTCTTTTCCATGAAATAATCTGCATTATCATCAAAGCCCTGGAAATGTTATAAAAAATATCATTAAGATATCATAATCATGTTGAAATGCATTACTTTTGGTCTGTGACCTGTTATTGATATTTTCATTTAAACAATTTTTCTAGGACAATACAACATAAAATATCATAAAATAAAATATAAACAACTGGGTCAAGGTGATTCAGATTAGTATGGGCATAAAATGATGTCCATGGTAGGTAATGGTTAGCTGACAGAGGATACACACACATAGGGACCAAATCAGAGTTAAATGACTCATAAAAGGAAGCCCAGCCCTTTGTAAAATATCAGCTATCAAAAAGAGTCAACTGCCTAACTAGGAGGGGACAAGTGACTTCCTCAAGAGTCAAACTGACTCAAGTGCTGGGGGCCTTTCAATGATCCATTTTGACTCTTGGGGAAGTCACTGTTACTCATTTAAGTTGGTCAATTGACTCTCATTGGCAGCTGAAATTTTACATAAGGCTGGACTCAACTGACTTTGATCTGGCTCTCTGTGATAGTATACAACATGAAAATCATGATGGGAATTCTACAACACTTTGCATACAATATGTACCTTGTTTTCAAAGCCTTCCACTTTCCCATTTTCTATGGGCTCGTCTGTTTTATTCTGTTCATCATCCTTTGCTGTAAACGTTGTCAAGGCAACATCTGCAGGATCTGTTGTATGACCTTGACCGTCAAGAGTGTCATCCTGTTTTTCATTATATTTCATTGAAAGTTCGTCATTCCTGAAAAAAAGTCATGTTAGTCATACGTCAAAGACACTTTGTCTCCAAAACAACAATTTGAGGTGCTTTGCCATAATTTTGGACAAAGGGATAAGTTTAGAAAAGGTTGCTGAGGCCAACACTATATTCAGATAAATAGCACTTATGTTGAAAAACGCATTCATTTTTTTGGAACATATTTTTATGGGCTAATTCCTTACTTCATACAACATAGACTATAAAGACCATTCACATGATCAAGGGCCTTTAGTGAAGGAAGAAACATTGCATGAGGTAAGTACTTATCTCAAAATACTATGTTCTATAGTTGAATCAATTTCACTACATATGGATCTTGGAACCAATAAAATAATTGCTAATAAACTAGCACTTACTTAAGAAAAAGGTGTTCGTCCATTTCTTTAGCAGCCTTTTTCTTTTGGATCCTCATAATAATGAGTCCAATTACTAACATTAGAATGATGAACCCTCCAAAACCACCAGCTAATCCGTAGATCCATCTCTGATCAATGCATTGGTCTCCATTAAGTAAGAAATTGTCCTGGCACCTGAAAGTTATAACAAAAAAATGAGAACAGACTGTTGCAGTTACTTTTTCATAAGATTGGTGCATTGTAATTGATATAATTATATTGATATATAAACCAGCTGTAAGAAACAGAGGAATGGAGGAATCATACATTAACGATGGGCCGTAGCGAGACGATGGTCAGTAGCTACAGGGTTAAGGAGAGTAAAGAATACTGTGGCTATCATGTACACTAACGTTATTAATAACACAAAATAACAATCTTTGGCAAAAGTTTTAGTTGGCTAATTTTTTTTTAAAATTTGAATATGTACTCAGAAAGTCAAATTTATTGATTTTGTCAATTTACTATAAAAATGTATACAGGATGTTAGTTGATAGAACACAATAAGGTTCTTTAACCTTTAGTTGGCTAGTTTGTTAGAGATTAATCAAAATACACGCATTTTTCCATCGTTTATACAGAAAGATCCGCAAGCCGGTCCAACTTATGCCAAAAAGTCCATTGACCAACCAATAAATTTGGAGTGGCCTAACCCAGGGCTCAACATAAGGATTTTTTGCACTGGCCTAGGCAGACTTGTAGGATAATGTTCTACTGGCCCGCTATCAGGCATCACTGGCCTGTATTTTGAAACCACTGTTCCAGCCAATCTCCGACATGGACTTTTCTTTATACCTGGGACACTAGGAGAAAAAATCTACTGTCCCTTACTGACCCCTAATACGTTCAGAATCTAGTGGCCAGCCTTGATAATCTGGGGGTCTCGGACCTGCGGACAGGCCCTTATGTTGACCCCTGCCTAACTTTTAAATCAGATTTGTCAATTCTTGAATTCAAGGGGGCTTAAGGATTTTGCAGGATGGTGGGCACACTTTTATGAGAGGGAGGGAGAGGGGGAGGGAGGGAGGGACAGGGAGGGGAATTTATACAAACTTGCCCAGAATTAGGTTCACTTACGTTATTTATTAATATTAAGTATGCTGAAAGGGGTTGGGGTGGTGGCCTGTTTGGTTCCCTTGTGTCCCATCTGCCCCTGGATTTGCATATGACATTTTTTTGAAGATAATAAAATGGAAATATTTACATGCACTTTGGTGATCCTTCTGTACTAATATGGCAATCAACTACATCATCCTTTCTATCATAGCCAGGAAACACATAAACACATTGATCCCAGTTTTCACATTTATGTAAACAGGACACAACCCCTCCAGTGAGATCACACTCATAACCCCATGGACATAATCCATCGACATAATTACAGGGGTTGACTCTAGCTGAAAAAAATAATCATAAATGTTGTTTTACACTGTACCTGTTTGAACAATACTTTAAAGCACTCAAGATGTCATATATTAGTTAATACTGAACAAAAATATAAACATATCACCCAATGTATTTTGCAATAAATCATTATCTTCTTTTAAAAACAATAATGTAATTATCAATTTTAGGCTATATCAGGCAGTTTCAGTAACTCTTAGTCTGAGTACATTAGGTAATTAAGGATATTAGTAAACCTGTCTGATCTACATGTAAATATTTATAAAAAAAAGAAATGTGTTTTAACATTTAAGAATAAGAATGAATTGCTTGGGATACAGAAATCATATTTTAAAATTTCCTTTGAGGTTTACCTGCTTAAACTTTTACAAAAAAAATGAATTGATAGGATATCATTGATGTCTCACCATCATTAAATTGTCCCTCGGTTTCACTAATTTTGTTTGGATCAGTTTTAGAGTTTACAGATGCATTGTTTCTTAAGTCAGAATATAATTTAGCAGCTCCAAATTCTATGTTGATTAGGTTAGATACAATGTCAGTCATGTTGATTTTTATCAATTCAACTTGGTTCAAGATCTTAGCCATGAAAGAAACCTTAAACTGTACTTTGTTTCTGAAAATTATATATATTCAAAAAAAGACATTAGCAATTTTTTCAACATATAACATATATATAAACATTTCAAATAAGATAAATCTTTGAAATATACATGTATGTATTTATCTCTTGGCACACAGAAGAAGCCTTGACATACATTGAATGTGGATATAACAATGTTTTGAAGTGAGGTATAGGATCTTCATATTATTTGATATGATTTCCAGTCATAGATGTTACTTGTTCGACTTCTAAGATGTTACTAGAATCCTTTGCAAACTGATAAGTTATAAAAATATAGTAATACAGTAACTCAAAATATCATGTTTTCTTGATCTATTTTTAAGATAATTTACATGCTAAAATGTATATTTACAAGTCTACGATTATTTTGCTTGATTTGGTTGCCTAAAATTTGACAATAAACATTTTGAAAAATAAATATCAATCACAAAAATATAGGTTGGTCGAATCCATCGACCAGCTAATCAATTTGATAGGACCTTTAATTTTAAAAAAAAGAAATAGTATTACTACTTTTTTTTTTAAATAAAGGAGCAATGACACATCTTTTGATCATGTTGGTTTAATTGCTTAATATCCCTTCACGAACATTTTCAGGTATCTCATTTTGAATACATTTTACACATGCTTCAAAAGGTTTAGATTGTTTGTTTAATTATCTAAATTGCTTGTTGACATGATTGATTTGAGGTTTTTACAACCCAACAAATATCTCTATTACGTTAAGTTGTAATCTATCATCTATACACAGAATATTTCAGGATGTTACTATGATACATGATATCAATTTAATTCTTTAAATTTGAAATCATTTGTATCCTGTAATGTTGAATTATTGACATGTAGCAGTTTTGGTTGGAAAACGTGATGACGCTTTAACATTTTTTTATATTTTTCTACAAATGTTTTTCTATACCTAACAAATACAAACATTGAAAAACAAATAAAAAATAGAACAATTACTTACGATGAGTCACATGACTGGGTGATATCAACACTGTGGTACATCTCAATAACATTAAATCTAGATTGAAGCTGAAAGTGAATCAAACATAAATTTGTTGTATAAAGTCAATAACCTGCTGATTGTTCTTAAATTCAGATACATATACTGATTGTAGGATTATGATTTATAGAAGTGCTAAAAGTTTTAGTAAAACATGTATTTTATTTTTAAGTGTAATGATAAAATGCAGTTATTGGTATTAGCAATGATAAGAATGCACCTCCCTGAAAATAAATTTGCTTATGTTGTGATAAAAAATATAAAAATTAAAAGTTGCACTTATTCTCTAAGCCCCCTACCCCCCCCTTCCCAACCCAATCTGGTCTTTGTAACATACCTCATCTTTTAGCATACTGTCGTTGAATGCATTACAATCAGGTGTAAAATACAAGGGGAGTTCTACGCGCCAAAACTTGTTATCTAAGAAGGAAAAAAAATCTAAATTACTCAGCCAAGCTATGAATAATCATAACACACACTGTCTAAACTTATCAAAGTTTGTTAAGATTTATTGACAACAGTATACAACCCATGAAATGTAAAAAAAATACTGGCAGATTGTGATATTTCTATGTTCATAATCTTATGGGATATGTTTAAGTTATGGTTCTTGCTTAATCTATACATGTATTTTGCAACATGAGTCTGAATTCGGCCTATATTTTGATATGGAATTTTAGCAGGTAAAGATGATATATACAATCACATATTCACTTACAAAAGCATAGATATGAATTATTATGTACACTCTGTTTTACTATTGTAAATTTATGATGTTGCTTTTCTGATGTAATGATGTATGATATTCACGAAATTGTATATGGGCCTAAGGCCTCAAATATAAGAAAATAAAAAAATTTAAAAAATAAAAATATGAAGTATTGCTTCTTAATACTCATTACCTAAGTCTGGAGTAACTGCTGGATATTTGGTTTTCATGGTTGTCATGGTTGTCGTGGTTGTCGTGGTTATTGGCGGTGTCATTGGTGGCACAGTTGTGACTTCATTATCATCTGTTGTGGGGGGTGTAGTTATTGTTTCATTGGTCCCATTCCCAGGAGACGGAGTAACTGTGACTGTTTCATTATTTGCCGGGCCAGTCCCTGGAGACACAGTAGTGGTCACACTGATTTCACTTGTTGTTGTTTCAGCCCCTGTAGATGCACTGGGTGGTGTCATAGTCGTTCCAGACCCTGAATTTGAAGTGGTCACACTGGTTTCACTTGTTGTTGTTTCAGCCACTGTAGATGCACTGGTTGATGCCGTATTCTCTGCTTTTGAAAACAAGACCCCATAACTCACCAACACCAGTAACAAAAACAAGCCTGTTGATAATAAAAACAAATTGTAACAAATTGATTTAAGAGTATTGTAAAATAAATGTTATGATTCAAATCGGCTGTGATACAATGTAATATCACAATCTCTATGTTCAATGTTATTTGTTTCCTTTTTTTTAATATAAACATGTTATATCAATTTGATCTTTTAAGTTTAAAAAAAAAAAATGATACCTGTCAGAATTATCACTATAAAGAGTTTAAACAGGTCAAAATTGCTTCTCAATTATCATACATATAGTGTCAGTATTATATTTAGTTTGTGACTTTTATAAGCTTAAAAAAAGAATTCAAAACAATACCATCTTGCAATTTCCCCTTCATTGTCACCATATGTATCATATAAAACAACCTAAAATTCAAAAATTGAAATTATGAATAAAATGGATGTCCATTCATGTTAATTTATTTATTTATTTATTTCTGTTCTTTAAGGAGGGCGCCCATTCAGCATAGCTGGTCTTCCATGGGACCCTCC
>JAVSBT010249972.1:10070-28369 GCA_033118115.1 Pharyngocirrus eroticus | reverse complement strand
CGAAGCTTTGCGATTGTCCACTTTTCCTTCGCCAGTGGTTCGCCAAACCATCGCAAAGCTCAGTGGGACTGAGGCATAAGTGTTAAAAACTAGAGCGTGTGATAACTATTGGTAGTTGGTGTCAACTTTTGTGTTACAAAATCATCCCCTTTGTCATAATAAGGAAATTATGTTTGTTTCATTTTCAATTGTTATAAAATGTTCCTGCAAAAAAAAAAATTTCAAAGTGTTATGTAAATATTATAAACTAGAGTGTGTACATGTATGAATAAATTACATAATATGCATCATCAGGGTATAAACCTATATTGCAGAAAATCAACAGAAAAAAAGTTCTGTTGATTTTCTGCAGTATAGGTTTGTTGTATCCCTAAGGTTCAATTTTCCTATCAATAATACAGGGTGATCCCACAACATTTTTCTCAGTGTGTAACTTCCTTATGCCATAAACCTTAATGTTTTGTTCTTTACAACAGCACCAAGAACCATCAATAAGGACATAGCTTTAGTCAAATTAGAACATCCTGTCAAACTAAATGATCGTGTCAATGTAGCCTGTCTCCCCAGAGATGATGAATATGTGCCTCCAGGAACCTTCTGTGTTACTGCTGGATGGGGACATACAACAGAAGGTAAGAACATGCTTGCAAACTCATTTTTTTCCCCCAAAATATGATAATAATTTTAAGTGCATTTATTCATTCATTCACTCATCCAGTTATTCATTCATTTAATTTATACAGTCATTCATTCATTCATTCATTCATTCATTCATTCATTCATTCATTCATTCATTCATTCATCCATCCACCCAACCATCCCTTTATTCATTCCTCATATCAAAGGAGGATACCCAGAGCCAATCTTCCAAGCATTGCGACCTGTTTATATTGTCTATTTCTCAAGCAAAGATTTGGCCTTTACTTTCAATACAAAATCATGATTCTTTGCACAACTTGAAATCAGTTTGTTCACATTGTCACCAAAGTCGCAAAAGTCTAAAGCTGACTAATACAAGGGTTCTGTAAGGTCCCAGTACCCATAGATTAAAAATTAACAATAATTCCCTACAGCTTTTTGTAAACCAGAGAGCCATGAATAAAATTTAGTATTCTCTAGCTACGGGTTCTAATAGGAATCTCTGGCTTGTCTTGTCTGTCGGTCTTGTCTGTCAAGTACCCACAGCTGTATACAAAACCTGGAATGATATCAGATAAAACCTTTGTCTAAACAATTAGAGTAGCATTACACCCCCAGAAAGTTGTCATTTTTTTGTATTTTTGTTTGTGCAGATGTCAATTAAAGTATTGTCTGTCTCTGATTGAAAAAAACAACCTATATATTATGTCCTTGGAATGAGTCTTGAGAACACTGACTTTTTCTTTAGGATGTATTTTTTTGATCCTAATTGGTATAGAATCAAAGAAGTTTCATGTAGTCCTGAGGAAACATAGATAAATACTACTATGTGCCATGCTTGTTATGTTCTTGCAAATGTACTCATCTCATATTAACAATTATGTCTATTTTTGTATTTTTTCCAATTTCCTAAATGTTGAATAAGACATGATTTCATTATTTGACAGTTTTAAAAATATCTTGAGGGTTTTTCATTCTAGATTATATAATATATAAGAGTCTTTGTAAATCTTTGTCTGCATACCTGTGGTACTATTCAAAAAATCACAAAAAGAGACATTTTAAATTGTTTTCTGCTTTATAATAGTTTCCGAATGGGGCAAATCTCATATCCTTTCTTGGACAACTTTTATTTAGATAATTGCAATCTATTTTTGCATAATGCATCTTCTGTCAGAGGAACAAGTTGTGGGCTTTTAGTTCATTCAATGATATATAATAACCTTTTTTTAAAGATAGTTTGTCTAGTGTATCTTATAAAAAGAAACTCTCCTACACTGTAATATTTCTTTTTCCATTTACAATATCAGTTCACTTGAAAAGAAAATTACCTCACCAACAATGGAGATTAGATATAGAAATTTCAGTTAAATCTGAACAAATGTTTGCACTATGATTCATGTTTGTTACTCCCATTTATTTATCTTTTATTTTTCTTGAAATAATCTTACAGTATTTTGTTTGCTTAGATCACATTAACATTATTTTAAGATATCATACAGTTTAATAACTCAGGGGTTCTTTATTGTTGATCATGGACATCACAAACATAGGCAGGTGGCATGATGTGAAAATGTCCGTGCAATGAAAAAAGATAATATTTTCTAGTATCATTTTATTGCTCCCACAAAAATATGTCAGAATTCTCTTTTAAGAATATATAGATTGATAATTCATTTTTATTTTCACTTTTATTTTCCAGATGGAAATATGTCAGAAATTGTTCAACATGTCGAGATTCCAATTCTAACTAATGAAGAATGTAACTTTCTCTACGGACGAATTTCCTCTAGAGTCAATATCCATATTGATGATGACATGATGTGCGCTGGATTGGACGTAGGGGGCAAAGATGCATGCCAGGTAAGCAAGACAGCAACCCAAATTTGCCAAAATGATAACTTAAGGTATTAGACCCATAAACCGCTCGTTTGAGACCTCGGAACAATTCGGGGCTAGTTCCGAGGTCCTAAATGGCTAGCGAATGTGTATTTTCGGAAGCATACGAGGTGCCTCGAGTAGTGCTGAGGTCTCAAATGATTTCCCGAGCGGTTTATGGGTCTAATACTTTAAATAGTGTAAAAATCTGCGTGCAAGGTATTTAATAATTGTTTTACATTGGGAGAATTACAATAGTGTAGAAGTTTTAGAGGATGTGCATTGATAGTGATGTTTTGTTAAATATTAGTGATATTTAGTGGTTAAATGGCATCAACATTACATTGAGAGGTACCAATGCATCAATATGTAAAGTAGCTTTTTCTTCAAATATAATGCTTTATAGTGGGAAATGTCAACACAAAATAGTGATATTTTGGTATTACTTAATGTAATTTTGATACCATTTTTACCACTATGAATCCCTCGCCTGACTAAACATCATTATAAATTATATCAATGGCATGTTTGTAGCTACAAACCTATTGTCTCAGAAGTATTGATATAATTATTTTTAAAACATTTTATTTAGAAGTGTATGTACACTTGTTTTATAATATTTTTTTAACTTGAAAAAGAAAAATTTAGGTTTATAGAAAAGATATATTTTTTGAGTGATTATTTCTGGGGGGGGGGAGTTGTCTATACATTTTGTTACAATAAGTGTAGTGAAGTATCATTGATATGAAAATACGTTATGAAGGGACTAGAAGAGTCAGAATTTAACAAAATTTCATCCCAAACCTTTTGTATCCTTTACTGCCATTCTTAGACATCATACCTATAAAGGTTAAAAAGTGCAAACAAGGCTACAAGTACTTGTAAAGAGATGCAATGGCCAAATTAATAGACATGCATGGAAATTAATTAACTCTTGCTGAAACGAGTTATGTAAGACATTTCACCACAAAATCTTAAGTTTACAGCTATAATATAAAATATTGTACAAACACATGTACATCTGACGTTACAAAAAATTGCATAAGAATCAATTAAAGGAAATCAAAATAATTAAAAGAAAAGAAAACATGTACAGAATGTTGATAATGATATTGAAAAGTGGATTAGGAAAACAATTACGTCAATTGCTATTATATTTCAAATGAACATAGTTATGTGACTGATAAGTCTAAGGGGGCTGGGTGCACTTATGAACCTTTTGTTTTGTTTTTATAATTGAAGTATAACATGTAATGTCACATTAATCAAAAAAAAATACAATACAATACAATGCAAATGATAATTTAAGTTCTGTAAAATAATGTTTTTGTCAATTTATTTTTGGGTTATTCATGAGCTCCCTCTACATTGCCAGCCCAAGAGGTCAACTGCCAAATTACACTTTTGTAGATTCCCGGGAGCTGGAACCTTCCCTAGTCTCTGTTGAGATAGATCACTTGTATTAGTCGGTATATTGATCGCTTCTATAAATATGTTGCATCAAATTGTACTATTATAAATGCATTTAATTCAAATTTTACTAGCTTTCCACAACAAAAAAAAAGAATAAAGGAAAAATTCCCTTCTTCACCCAGGAAAAGTTTTAAATTGGTATCAGAAAATACTAGGAAAGTAGCATGTGATGGACTTGAATTCGGTCTAAGGGGAGTGAAAGCTCTTTGTGGTTTGTGCTATAATACTCAGTGGGGATAAGCAAGACTTTACTTGACTTTATGAAATGACCTAATCTTAATTATATTTCTCAGTTTGACTCAGGTGGCCCTATGGTCTGTTATGATGCAGATGACGATCAATGGCTCCTCACAGGAATTGTCATGACTGGATACGGATGTGCAAGAGCAGGCTTCCCAGGAATCTACACACGTGTCAGTGATTTCATCCCATGGATAGAGGAAGTTGTTGGTCAAAATTAGGGAAACATTATGAAAGGATCCACAGAATGTACATGTATATATCAATCAGGGAAGGAAGGATAACTCACTTCTCTTGGTTTTGTTTTATTTTCTTACCTGAACTGAAGCCTGTGCATAATTATGTGCATGGCTTAAATATCATCAAAAATTAGAGGTGCTTAATTATTAAGATTGTTGCCCTCAGAAACCAATCAAGAAGAGTACTACCAAAATGGTGAATTCTTTTACAATTTGTTGTCAAATACTCATACTAATAAAATAAGAAAAAATTACTAATTTCTAATAAGGCTTGAAATAATATTGGCATGTTTCCATTATCTCACCAGAATGTAACTCAAAACCTCCCAACCACCTTTTTTTTTTATCTCACAGGAAATAAATCAATATATGATAAGAATAGTCTTTTTGAGAAATCTCTGTGCATCAAGTTATATTTTACTTTAAAGTATATATTAAAGCACCAAAAACATAATATTAATATTGCAACCACAAATCCAATCATCAAAGTTACTACATGAATACATGCTTGTAGAGTTTCTGAACAAAAATAAACAAAATAAGATTAAATTTCCTTTGTCGATAGCTATTAGTAAGTATAAGTAACTATATTGTATTGGCCTTTAAAAAAAGGGCTTATTATTTTAGAGATCCCTGAGGTTGATAAAAAAAATTGTCAGAATGTTAAATTTTCTAAGAGAGTAAATATTGTAGCAGTATATGAAATTAAAAAGAAATGATCTTCAAATTTGTACTAAAAATACTGTTTATACCTATTGAAATATTGTATGTTTAAGCCCTCAAAGTTAATATGATTCAGTTATTTATGTTAATTCTGCCATATTAGGAAATTGAAGGCTGTTTAGATTTAAAGAAACAAGATCATGACATTACCTGACAGAAATGTTGAATATCTTTGTACAATTTGTAGTGGCTTTCCTGAGCTTTATGCGATTAAAACTCTACACCAATTATGGAAATGAAGCATTTGAGTTACTTTCTTATTTTTCTTGAGAAATAAAAACTGCATGGATAACATTGCTGTCACTAGATGGTGTTATTTTATCTTTTCAAAAAAAACTCATTTAGTTGGGTTAAAGCCTATAATATTTTATGTTTTTGTGCCAGGATATGAACTTGATAGACGTTGTTGCTGGATAAATGCATTTTGCAATTTAAAAATGCTTCCAATGTCAGATTTAGATAAGGAGTAAACCCCCCAGGCCATTGAGAATTTCATGGAAATAAGTGGTTAGACCATACTTTTTAGACATATTGTACCAATTACATAAAAAAAAAGTGCTCTTTTTCATTTTACAGAAACAGAATACATTTTCGTCTTCCCTACTCTTTTCATTTCTGGCACTTGTGTACATGTACGTTTAGCTATTTAGTATGGTTTGAACCCTATGTGTTTGGAGTCATCAAAGACTCTCTTTAGGGTTCATTTAAAATAGTTAGTTACCAACCACACTTGGATGTTAAAAGTTATTTTGCCATAATATCTCTCATGTTCTTGAAGTTTTCTGTTCAAAAAGTCTCATATCAAGGTGTCCTGACCATCACAACCTCCTTCTCTTTCTTTTTCTAGGCACAACCTTAACCTTTTGAATACTAGTATACAGGTCCATATTTTTTATTTTCTTGTTTATGTTTCTAGTTTTAAAAAGTTATAAAAACATTTATATTCAAAGGTATCATTAAATGAAAGAAAATCAAATTTAGTTAAAAGAATAAAATGATTATAGGGGGTGTAAGTTGCATAATATATGACTTCCAGTGTCAGGATTAGTATAATCCTTTTCACTAAAGCATAGCATTTAACAATTGGCTTTAAATTTTGTATGGGATAAAACAGCAAAATTAGCTCTACCTCTCTCTCAGCATTATTTGCGAAAAGGTGTATTATGTAGACCGCACACTATATCCGAATAACTATATCCGAAAAGACAAATGGATTAAAAAAGTTTTTTTTAGTACAAATGCTTTTGTCTTTTCAAATATACTTTGTCTTGAGTAACTAGTCTTTTTTTAATCCATTTGTCTTTTCGGATATAGTGTGCGGTCTGCATTACTTTGTTTTGCACCCAATTCACGCATTTTCCTAAGGTCGCTTACACTTATATTGTAGAGTGCATTTCAAATTTTGCCCTTTAAAAAAAAAATTCATGCTATGTTATTCTATTGCTATATCACATTAAATCTCTATGCCTAGTCAGTATTTCACTCATGAGCATTCTCACAATATCCGGTCCAGACAAAACAACCAAAACAATAATGCAGAAGTGAAGCAAACATTAATGTTATTCAGTTGTGCATATGCTAGGAAGTTTTATCCATGCAAATCACCATTGATAGTAATGCTACCTGGTGATAATGTTGTATCTAACATAAGCTGACCTGCCTACCCTTGGAGTCAAACTCAAGTTAAACATCAGTGCAATCATGCTCCTTAAATTCTAATACAAAAATGAAAAGCTGATCAGAATCACCAAGAAATCAATATTTTACATTCAGCATTGTTCTAGCTGATTTATACAATGTAATTGAATTCAGCATCTGTTTTTTGTTTTTTGTATTGTTGTCATGAAAACAAATGTTTCGTTCATTCCGGGCCACTAATCATTATACCTGCCAGGGCCAGACGTGAGGCATCATAATTCTTACTTTATTTGATTTGCACAGGTGATTCTTTTTTACAAAAATTGATCTTATCAGCAACGATCACATGAAAAGAAGTAAGTAAAACATTTGATTTAACAAACTTCTATATTTTTTTTCTTCCAAAAATTGATACCAAATAGTTTTAAAAACCCTAATATGACTAAGTTTACAGATTTTAAATCTCTTGTAAGAGATTTAAAATCTGTAAACTTAGTCATATTAGGGTTTTTAAAAACCTATGACAAGACTTACATTTCCACTGTTTGTTTGCATACAATACTCCTTTAAGTTTAATTTGAGTTCACATGAACACTCAGATTAGATCACAAATGAATAATGCTATGTAAAGGTTTTACTTTTTCATCCAGGAAATTCAATAACTGAATAGTAATAATCCAACTAACCTCCATTTTTTCTCCTCCCTTTGACCTTTTTTAAAAATCTATGCAAAATTTAGGGGCCAAAGAGTTGATTAGGTGTGTATGAATGGTACTATAATTGTATTCTGGAATAAACTGGATACTAGAATACAACAACATATAATTATGGAACACACTTTATGAAAATAAATACAACAGCCCAATTCATGTGACCTGAACTAAGTCTTTATGCATATGTTATAAAGTTTAATACAGGACAGACACATTTATTAAATACCATGGCATCTCAACAAAAGAATAGCCTATTTGTGTATCATGTTTGAATAAATTGTGGAAGAAAACAAACAAACAAACAAATATAATCATATGGGATGATCATATACACCAATCAGAGGGAAATCCCATATATGTATATATCCCATTCATGCTATACTTTGATTGATGTATCTTTTATTGATCGAAACAATTGAAAATACAGGCATGACACAGATGGCTGGGATGTAAAACTAAAAGTGAAGGTTAAGGGCTGGCAATAGCTTTGCAGAGAATGCCAAGAATAAATTGCTTGCTCAATCCATGCATCAAAGATAATTGATTTGAATACAAAGGGAAGTTTTGAAAACATTCTATAAATGATGTAAAATAATTATACAACAATAATAACAAATGTGTTGAATGGCCAATTACATGTAATTATAAAGTAGTTCATTTTCAGAAGATCTTTTGGAGATTGAGTTAATTCAAGAATTTTCAGTTATAAACAGAAAATTATTCAAAGAATTAGCATAAGTATTTTGCCACTATGGCATCATCAGACAATAATGAGGCAAGATGTCTTTCTGGTTGAAAGTAATTTTCCCTTTCTACGTTTTGAGAGACTAAAAATACCAATAATCCTAGTAAACTAAGAAACATAATAATACAAATACAAGCAAATAATAAATATACACAGTTATTAGAATGAAAACACAGACTAAACCTGACAAAATAAACAGAGTAGATGCTAAATATCGATGATGATACAAACTTAAAGAGTGCCACTGATATACATTATTATACATATATATTTTATATCCTGTATTTGAGGCCTTAATTAGGCCCATGTACAATTTCATGAATATTAAGCATCAAAACATCAGAAAAACAACAGCATAAATTTACAATAATAAAACAATTATATTTATCAAAAAGGATAAAGACAACAAAAATAGTGCCTTTTTAAACTATTTTAAGCTTACACTTTCTCTGTAAACTTTATTTCAGACTCCTGTTATACTCATAAATTGTAATGCTGTGTAAGTTGCAGATTTCACATTTGCTGTCTTGTTACCCACTGCTTTTCCTTAAAAACTTACAGAGTACTTGTAAGGTCAATATAATTATGAATGATGTCTTAATTTACATACATATGTGTGGTCATTGTTGTAATTCTTTTCATTATCAACATCATTCATAGTATGGTTGTAGGGGAATAAGGAACTATTCAAAACAAGGTGGGTTATAAATATAAATAGTCATGTCAGGATCTATATAGCGCTTCTTCGAAGTCTGGCTTTTCAGAGGCGCTTTTCATTACAGTTGTGGAAATTTTATTTGTGGAAATGTGTTTTGTCAATGTAGTTGCAATTGCAATCAAATAATTTAGTCTTTCGCCATTCCAAATTGATTAATTGGTCCGTTAGATGCAGCTGGGCTTCTTTTTTTTTGAGGATGGAAGAAAAGGTAAGTTTTAAATCAACCCACCATTCTAATTTTTAAGCCATAAATTCCATAAAACAATTGATCAATTTCGAACGGCTTTATTTGTGCAGTATAAGATATCAGTGCATGCATACTCCATGCCAATCAGAGTATCACTCCCTTTCTTTTATTCAGATGTAAAAGGCAGAGTGCAGTCCGCCTGAGTTTTCAAATATCATCCATTTTCATGCTCTGTGATCCACCTGACCATAAATTTTAATTCCTGGGTGCCATGGAAGACCATATCCAGCTGAATGGATGACCTCTCTAAAGGATTATAACACATGATATCCTTTTCCAACTAATATTCAACCGATTCATTTTGATGATATTTCAGAATGACAACTTTCACTACAACCGTGATCACCACCCAGCCTGCTAGGGTGCCACACCAGCTTCAAAATGTCAGACTGTGGAGTAGTGGGTTGTGTGCCTGTCTATCAGACATACCTTCATGTAAGGAAATTAGCTTTTTCTGTTGTTTCAAATTGAGGAAATGTGCATACATGTATCTGTAGTACTGTGGCAAGAAGACCGGGTTTTAGATGATCGATAAGGCCTGATTCTAGATCTCAATCAGGCCTTGAGATCTAGAATCAGCCTTGGTGCAACAAATAGCATCAGTATTTCTGGGTTATCGATCCTATTACACCAAGCAATATCATCATACACCATTTTTGCAAATTTTTTTTTTTTAAATATTAAATTATTATGAATATTGATCTAACTTGGGGAATTATCTAACATACATACAGAATGCCTAGCTAATTTTATTATGTTCAGAACACTTTAATGTTTCATTCTCTTGGTGCAGTTCATAGCCCCAGTGATTTGAAAATCATGTGTGTTGTACAGGTGTTGTGCAATCACACACCCGAAACTTCAAATATAATGATGTTCCCCGCTGGCCATATCTATTCCAGGTTGCTTTGGTCTGTTCTGCTTCCCTTGTCTGGCCTGTACAGTAGCAGGGAGATTGGATGAATGCATGTGTCTGCCATGGTGCTGTGGCCCTGTTGCTGTAGCAGCTTTGCGTGCAAAGCTGAGGACCATGTATGGTATAACTGTAAGTCCTATTTTAATAAAGTAAAAATAGCTGTATATTATGTAAAGCCATAGGCAGATCCAGAATTTTTCTGAAGAGGAGGGGGGCTCACTTTTATTATATCCCAAATTAATACAAACTGTGGAGGCTTCCGAGGGGGAGGGGGAGGGGGGAGGGGGGAGGGGGGAGGGTGCAAATCAACCCAGAAAGTGACAATGTAGTGAAATCCCAGAAAAAGACAAAATCTTATATCCCAAGAAATTCATATGCGAAATCCCAAATCTTAGATATTAGAATACCTCACAATTTTCAGGGTTCAGATTTAGTTTGTAAACTTAGTGAAAGAGTTTGTCATTATGTAAGTTGAAGGAGATTGAAATGAAAAAGGATCCCTTTGGAGATATGACAAAGGGACAAGGATAGGGTTTGATTACTAGTATATGTGTAGGTGTACAAGCCCATAATTATGATGTACAGTAGACTTGATTCTTGACACTAAATACTAATACAATTTCAAACAGTTCCACTTCATATGATTTCAATATTACAAGTTTTGTCATATAGAAACATGATCAATGCAAAAATACCCTACCAATTACTTTTCTTCATATAATTGCACTTGTGTAGTTGACTTAAATCAGCTTTTTTATCATTTGTTAGGGTACAGTTCTAATGGACATATGCTGCACTGCGTGCTGTATGCCATTGATTGTCTGTCAAATGGACAGAGAACTCAAGATGTTAGATCCTCAGCTGTAAAAGGCATGGATTTGGATGAAATCATTCAACATCTGGGTCATTTTTTGTGGCATTGATATTTTTGTATTTAATATTGCAATCCAGACTTTTGTGGTGTTGCAAGACAACTGATTTCAATTTAGATGTGTTAAATATATTTGTTTTTTTTTGGTAAATGCAACATTATCCTTCCATGAATTCTATTGTCAAAAACAAGCTGCAAAACTATTTGCCAAAATAGCATTCAAACTGATGTAATGTAAAACTTGAGGCAGGTCAATTTGTTTTCAAAAATCACCTTTGAAATTGTGTCAAAAAATTTAAATGCAGACAAAATTTCAATGATTATATACAGGTTTTCCTCTATAGACAACTGTTGGGATAAAAAAAGATATCTGTTTTGCTATAAATCTTTTTTAGCAAATTGATGCACATTATCTTATTCACTGCAGAGTATGAAAAATGATGTCTAAAGTACAACATTTCTGCATTATTGGACTAAGCATGTTGTTGTGCTAAACAGGGGGGGGGGGGAATAAATGCAAAGAAAGGAATTAAGCAGTAAAAGAAGGAGGTGACTTTTCTAAAGTAAAAGACCCCTGATCAATAAATTACAGGTATAAGAATGCTTTAATTGTTTGTCTTGGGCATCAAAAATGTATTTTTTCATTATGGAAAGATGTTCTTAATAAAAGACATTAACAAGCTTTTGAAAAGATTTTATTTCATGAGTTTATGTGACATACAATTATTTTGGTTTGCAATGGTGAGAAAATATTTTTTTCAAAGAGAATTATTGTGACAGTTAAAAAAATGAGAATAGATGTTGACATTACAACTACTTACTATCATTACAATAGCAGCTCACATATTAATACTGTCACAGCAAGTGTCATTGTGCTAAAATTTCTTCAACAATTATCCAATTTTACAAGTAAATGTCATTTTGATCAATTCTTCAACAAATCCCAATTTCTACAAGTAAATTTCCTATTTACCAATTTTGAATATGAAGCAGATTGGTATAACACCCATTTTTTGTTACATAGAGTCTTACATAGAGAGAATAAACTTACCAATTTAAACATACCACATAAATTATGGTATTTCAACAATTTCTAGCAATGAATAATTTCTTGTTTATGCTGTTCTACAGTTATCCTTTGATCTATTACAAACTTGTCCTACCACTTTGTAGATTCTAAATGTTGGATTTTGAAATACCAACTCAAAGTGATTTCTATATCTTGGATCTTGGTGTCGCACTTCATCACAAAATCTTGGAATGGAAGAGAAACTTAGTCCTGGCTTATAGTCACCAGTTTCTGAGACCTAAAATAAATATCAAAAAATCAAGATCAAGGTCTTCTACACATATCATATCTCTCATTTAACTATGCCCATACCCTCATTTTTTCAGGCCAGGGTATTTAAAATGTTAACTGTATAGGTACACTGTTCAAGCAGTTCTGCTTGGGGTAACTGTTAGAAAAGGTTGGCAATCAGAATCCACTCTCCGGTAAGTCAAGATCCACTCTCCGGTAAGTCAAGATCCACTCTTCGGTATGTTGAACCCCCCTCCCGCCCCAGCCCATCTCCACTATGGACTTTTTAAATCAGAAGTTTATCAAAAACTTACCATTCCATTGTCAATGTCTAACAAGTCCTTCAAATTACACCCATCTCTAGCTGGGGCCAGACATATACTGTCCTCCAAGATTATATATTGAGTCCCATATCTGTTCAAGATATCAAACACTTCTTCTGGACTTTTTCTTGCATAAATCTGGTACAGCTGCCACACAAAAAAAAAAATGTGACAGTCAAAATAAAATAGTGGGGTTATGTTAGAGGCTACGTGTATCTTTGATGTCTCTAATTACAAATTTATATTCAAGTAGAAAGAGGGGTAAAATGAATTCATTGATTTTTTCAAAACAGCTCATATGAATATATCCTGTGTCATAATCTGAGAGAATTTCAGTTTCTATAGTGTAATGAGAGTAATGCAATGAAGCGACAAAGGAATGGTTGATAAACTTTGAATTTTTCTTTTGAAGATTATTGTGAAGTTGCTACACCATCATATGCTGGAAGGAAGATAAACAAAAGGAGAAACACTGGACTTTTCACCTTTATAAAATCAGAAGAATATTCTTCAATAAAATTACGGATTTTTAAGAATTCTAGTTTACACGATGGCATACCTCTTTAGTTCTTGCTCGAAGATGTTCATCCTCATAATGGGGGTGGTTAGTGATTGGTCTTCCTGTACAGAGTTTAACTCCTGCTAATAATTGCATACTTCCAGTGAACACTGAACTAACAGGCACTGCTGCACTGTAAATACAATTTGAAGCTTATAAAAAACTAAATGGGTGTATTTAGTACATACACAAAAAGCTCCTTTGCAAATGAAATCTGACATGCTAAATTGGAAGCTGTTTATCACAGCAATAAGAAATGACTACATTAAGAATCTGAAAGTGATCTACTCCCTTGCCTTATCCAGTCCATGAGTTCTACTGTGTTTGGGTCATAAAACTCTCGTAAATCCCCTAATTCTTCAACCAACAATGGAACTTCTTTATACAGCAGTATAACAAGGACACACAATGGTAGGACATCTTTCTACAAGAGAAAAGGCACTATTATTATGTATTCTTGAAAGTGTAATAAGCAATCTAGATAAAGGTAAAACTTGATTTTTGAATCAAATTGGTAATGGTAGATGTGAGCACAAGCTTGGCTGATTATGTTTATTTCTTCTTTGCTGAACTCTTCCTTTACAAAAAATAGATGAATGCAAACTCTACTCCCAAATAATTAGTGTTTTCCCTGGCTACAGCAGTGTTCTCATGTTTTTTGGTGACTTTTATGGTTATAATTGTCCTTGACAGTGCATGTATCATAATATATGATTCTTCTGATGCAAATATGCTGAATATCATTATCACAGATACAGATGTAAGTTTCAGTTTCAATTTCTTACCAATATGCCAAATTTATTGACAAATTTCTTTAGTCCTGGGCAGATAATAGAAGGATTACAAATCCCAACACTAGCTAAAATGCACATGTAAGGAGTCCAAAGGAATTTCAAACGGACAGTTGTTATAGCAACAGCTCCAAAAAGCAAAGGCATTACTGAAAAGATAAAGCAGTCAATCAAATCATAAGATTTTTGCCTCTTATAAGCTTAGAAATATATAACCTTAAACTGAAATATCTCTGAAGAGTGAATAACATTGATTCTGTGAAATGACTAACCTGCATGAAAAGATACTATTGGTGTGGAATCATCGGCAGGGCAATCCTTATTTAGTGTCTTGGACCTGGAACAAAAATTAAAAAGTCCACACCTCAATAATTTATTATAACCTGAAAATTCAATTCTTATGCTAACATTAACAAAAAAAATACTCAAGGTTACAAAACTATTTGAAAATATCTAAAAAGGTCTTAAAGCCAGGTTGTTATTCACAACTATAATATTGTATTATATACGGTCCTACTTACTTCATAGTTTGAAATATTTTCACAACTACATAAATCACAAAGGCAATTTGTACTACCACATAGAATGGTAATAGAAACTTTTCTGTCAGCCTCACAAAGGTGCTCCACTCAAGGAAATTGAATCCACCAGCACAGAGATAAAGATTCACATCAAAGTCTCTGAAAAAAGTGCAATTAAAAGAAGGTGAATTACCAAATAGCTTGGTGGTATACCATTGAATACAAGTATACAAAACTGGGCAATAACTCACACATTCCCTCTTAAAAAAACAATTATCATCATGATATGTGGTACTGGTGGTCCAGATGGACCAGGCAGTTATATACCCATTATAAAATATAGTGCAGTCTCCCCTGAAATTTTCAAATATCAGCCATTTCCTTATATTAATAAACATGTCAAAATTTCTAATTCGCACCCTGATTATCTATTATCCTAGGTATGTTTTTGAAATGTAATCCCAATAATCTATATGGTGTATCTCAGAATATACAACACTTACCTTGGATCTCCAAATCCAAATTTTTGCATGATGAATCTATTGATGTGGCTATCTGACTTGTGATTTACAAGTTTCTGCAAAATAAAGAATCATTATACAACTACATCTAAAGGGGTGATACATTGTGAACATGTCACAGAAACTTACTTTTAACAGTTCTTAATCATATTTCTGGAACTGTAAAGGAACAGGACATAAAACACTGGGAAATTTCACTGAATCGTTTCTCTAAATTAATGTTGCGTAACCTAGTGGATATATTAATACATCCATATTTTCCCCTTTTTTTGCACGAAGTGCCTCATATGGTATAAGCTTATGATGGAGTTTGAGAAACTGTTTCCCTTTTTTAAAGAAAAACTTAATTTCAGAAATTTTCATTTTTTATCACCCCATTTATGATGGAGAATATTTCAAAACCTTGTTACTGAAACATCAACTATTCATACTTAAAGCCATTATTTATATATAGCTATAGCTATGTGACTAGGAGAGCACTTCTATTGTTCTACAAACCTTTATACCACAATTGATAGAAGCCGTCAAGAAGATTTGAGCAATAAAAATGCAGACCACTTGTAGACATCCTTTCAACAAACTTTGCATTTTAGGAAACAAATTCTGTAATAAGAAATAAATTACCGTATTATAATATCATATCGACAGTCTAGAGCAAAAATGGCCTAAGTCATTTTTTGGCAAAAATGAGTTAAGAATGCACAATATCATTGGCCACCTTTCTATCTAGGTATCTTAATGATATTTCATTTTTTTCTAGGATTTCTTGATACTTTAGTACAGTGGCCTAAGTCATTAAATGTATTGAAACAAAGGATCCCAAAAGTGTCAGTCTACCAAAAACATCAAAATCATCCTTAGAACTATTTTATTTTACTTTTTGTGTATCCTGATATAAATTTTCTTAGAAATTGTCCTTTTAAATAATTAAAATGTCTATTAAGATACTGACGTTTTTTCTAGATTATATAAGAATGTCAAAAAATGACTTAGGCCTTTTTTGCTCTAGACTGTCGATATTCCTTTTCTCATGTATGAGCCTATTTGGGCATTTAAAAGGACAAAATAACCAAACTCTCCCATAAATAGTAATTCCATTCTCCATCATGCAGAGTTGTCAAATCCTACCTTGAGAGGTGCCATCACCAATGCTGCCAAAACGAAACTGACTGCGACTCCAGAAATTATCATTGGATTCATAAATTGAAGCAGACAAACCCCCATCAAAGATATCAATTGAATAAAATACAATACCAGGGCCTAGAAGAAATAGAGAAAAATGCTTTCATACAGATATCTTGGAGAACAAAACCCATTTTTACAAGTATTACTTATCTGCCTTGAAAGAGAAGCACATTTTTCCTTCTTAGATGTATAACAAATGTATTATTTCTACTTACTTTTTGCTGTGGGATCATGCTCAAAGTCTCAAGACAGAAAATTCCAATGGCTTGCAAAAGAAGTATGTACTGGTTGAATTGCCAAAACAATGAGAAACAAAAAGTACACAAACCTACTGCTAATATCAAGAATCCCTGAAAATATAAGAATGTTTAGTTGCTTGAAATTTGAAATCTTATAATGCTAGAGGTTTGAAAATATTCATAATTAATTAGTTTAAAAGTAAAATTTGACTGAACAATGCTTCATCATTTTGTGCTAGCCATTGTCTGAATATGAATATAAATTGAATAAGCCAAAGTCCATGGTAGTAGATTATGGGAAGTGTCTTGAAAGGCAGAATGATATTCACGATGGAAATACCTGTGTCAATTTTCTTGTTCCGGATTTCAAATATATTGTGATGCCTAGAAGCTGCAGCCATAGAAATGGAAGTGAAAAACTTTCTCGAAGGGGAATAACATAGTTTAGCCTTGTAGTATCTATCCTGAAGTAAGGAAAAGTACTTTTTTTAAATATATCCCCAAAACTAAAATTCAATTAGGTCAAAATAAGTGTTTTCCGATGCGCTGTAGCAAGTTCTATTCAAATTTTCAGGAAAAAAAAAAAATTCTGGTGGGCAAAACACTTTTCTGAATCCTAATATTTATGCTTGTTTCTAGCTTTTTGTTATTGTGAAAAGAATGACATCTAGTGGTAAACATTTTCACTATCCTGAATTAAAATAGAGTATTGCCAAGTGTTTCATCTACTCTTGCACCACTGTCTACTACTGTCTGGTTATAAACTAATTCCACATAATAATTCTGTCAAGTTTATGACAAGATTTTTTTTCCAAATGGGGTCAAATGAACATTATGCAACGAAAAAGAAAAAAAAGCCTCAAAAGTGAAGTATATTACAATTTCAGTATTTTTGGGGTTGATGTGATCCTTTAATGGTTTCATTTGTTTGTTTGTATATAATACCTGTTGGTAGTGTACCACACTGCTGTCATTATTCCAGCAATCCAGGTCCCACTGAGATACCATGCCATACAATATATGGCAGAAATAAGCATACCATGTAGAAAAAATATGGAATCTATATAGAAATATATGGGGAGAACATTATCCTGAAATAAAAATATAAAATATATATATTATTATGTATAAAAATGTCTGCTTTTATATGTTTGTGTTGATTTAAACTCATAAAACATAATTATATGGAATTTCCTTTTAATTGCTACATATACCAATTGGTAGCAAAATATTGCTACAATTCTGTAACATTTGGAATATTTCTTTTTATAAAAATTAGCCTAAAATTTCTTTATTTCAAAACTTAACCCATCATTATTTTGATGTTTTTCATTCATTATCTCATAGATACACTGGCCTGGTCTAATAGGAAACCTTTGCTCCTAATCTTTTCAGTCTGTAGATAATCAATTTTGAATAACAAGTCAGATTTTTTGCTATGTTTTCTCACCAAAATACATGCTAAAAAAGTATTCAAAATCTACAGTAGATTTATAAGCACTTATTTAGGTAAGAAATTATAGCAAAAAAATACCACAGGTTACTCAAATTTAATTGTCTACCGTCCGAAACAATCAAGAGCAATTGAAGTTCTCTA
The DNA here is from genome assembly GCA_033118115.1 of Pharyngocirrus eroticus. Taxonomy (NCBI): domain Eukaryota; kingdom Metazoa; phylum Annelida; class Polychaeta; family Saccocirridae; genus Pharyngocirrus; species Pharyngocirrus eroticus. Next base: position 10,293 of record JAVSBT010249972.1, on the reverse strand, counting down.
TTCTTTTGACTCGAGCACCAGAAATGTTCTATCATTTTGTGGTTAATGATATAGTTAAAGGGGCTGTTAGTTTTGACACATAAAAAACAATATGGAATATACATAATGATATAAAAGGAATAAGTTACCACATCATTCTTTCATTTCTTGATTGGGGGGGGGGGGGGGGGGGGGGGGGGGGGGGGGGGGGCGGGGGGGGGGGGGGGGGGGGGGGGGGGGGGGG
>JAVSBT010249972.1:0-10060 GCA_033118115.1 Pharyngocirrus eroticus | reverse complement strand
TAATTTACCAAATCATTGTTTCATTTCTTGATTCCCCCCCCCCCCCCCTCCCCCAATCATTAATTGAAAATACAGTGTTTGTTCTGGATGTAGTGATCTACTTTTTAAGGTTTACCTGTAACATTTCAAAAGATTTGTATATTATTGCAAGAATAACTTCTTGGTAGACATTCATTCTTGCCAAGATATTGATGGTGTTCCCATATTCTGTTTTGTTATCTTGCATCAGTGCATCTATACCTATTGTACAGGGATAAAAAGACATTTCATAAGATGGGAGGATATCTTCATAAAATCATTTTTTAAAAATAGATATTCGATGTAATGAATAGAGAGTTAATTGAAGAAAAGTATACATGTATTGTGTACTTACCCGTTAGAATATCTGGGGCATCCAATAATTGTTTGTAATAGGAATAGTATAAGCCTGATTCTGTTCTAAAGGATATTTCCCTTTTGACCTCCTAAAACAGAGTGACAATGTCTATCAAAAAAACACATGAAAAACCATAAAAATGCCAGATGAACAAAAAGAAATCATACGTAAAATGCCAGTTTCATATACTTTGCTACAGGAATACCCTACTCAACATCTTTTTGTTTATTTTCATGGCTTCTGATAGAATTTTTTAAAGTTATTAGACTAATACAGTACTACTATACAATAAATCATAATAAATTCCAATCATATACTTACCTCAATTTGGGAAAACCATAGCAGATTCTCATGCAGTGTCTTTTGATGATTAGCATAAAGATAGCTGGCAATCACCATAAAGATTACACCTATTACACAATTCAGAACTTTATAGTAGACATAGATATTCTTCTTCGCTTTCAGTGGTAGAGTTTTTTGTTGTTCTTCTTCAGGCACAACTTTTTCTTCTGTTTCATCCCCCTTCTCGCCTGTGGTTTTGGCTTCCGTGTCTGTTTCACCGCCCTTATCGCCTGTGGTTTTGGCTACCGTGTCTGTTTCACCGCCCTCATCGCCTATGGTTTTGGCTTCAGTGTCTGGTTCATCGCCCTTATCGCCTATGGTTTTGGCTTCAGTGTGTGTTTCATTGCCCTTATCGCCTGTGGTTTTGGCTTCAGTGCGCAAAAACTTTTGCAAATATTTTTGCCAAGAAATGTATTCCCAAAATCCCACTTTAAAGAAACTCATTTTCGAGACACAGAATACTTAGTGTTGGGATTGGTCTGTTTGCTTTGGCAAGGCCAGAGTCAGCTCTATTTCAATACAAAAAGAAGCATATTTTTACTTATAGATGGTTGAATAAATGTGTGGCACATACCAAATGAAAAAACCAAGTGCATATAAATCATACCTACTATCATACTGGTGATAGATTATTTGACTTAAGCTTATCTGTGTATTCAAAGTGATTAAATTCAGTGATCAAGGTCCCATGAAGAGAATCGAAAGCTTGAATAACTAATGCATCAAAAATGTTAAAATGAATTATTTACTATATACTGATATCAATATCATGGATTTAAAAAGGAAGTAAAAATGAAAATTTAAAAGGGCAGAAACTTTTTATTTCACACCTTTTTCATTTTTGATAATGTTTTCCATTAATATTTTTGAATTTTTTGCATTTTTGTAAAAAACAACAATGTAGTCCATTCTGTTAATTTGTTATGGTGGGGTGTATAGTTTGGTAAGGGAATTAGATATTCATTTTCATAGCAGATACTCTTGATAACACAAAGATAACAAGATTAACGTATAAAACTCAATCACCTTTTCGAATGAATATCAAAGGCTTCACAAATGATCTGGACCAAAAATATTAAATCTGCTAAAGACCCATAAAATCAACAGAACAACTTTTCGTATGAACCAAAGGATGATCCAAATGGCACACAAGTACAAAATCAAATTAAATACACAAATAACGTATAAGTACGTTTCGATTGGCATTGGGATAGTCATACTACAGCATACAGGTACCGCACGGGAAAATGCGCAATACTTATATTTTTCTACACACTATATTCGAAAGAACATTTACCATCGATGCATGTAGTGTACCTAAAGAAATGTAGTTAGCTAAGTCATAAAATCACCTTGAAATAATCAAACCTAGAGAAGGCTACCTCTTGTTGTGCTCTTTGATTCCGTACGTACTCGCGTGCACGTTATAACAACGTCTTCTCTTTGATGTACGTCCGGCTTTCTGCGGTGACATTTCTTCTTGCTTATACTCCGAGTGAAAATGAATAAATGTGACTTGTGAATAATTGGAAAAAAATGTTTATCTGCTATAGTACTAGTAATTATGAATAAGAATAAACAGTTAATTTGTAATTCAGTTTCATTATAAAATAGCACTAATCGAGACTGGTGCCACGTGAAGCAAATGAAAAACTTACAAAAATACTTACAAAAAAAGCTACAGCTTTATTTTACCTGTATACTTGTTGGTGTGTTTTCCAATCTAATAAATATCAGGTATAGCTCTAGTAAGCCTTTGCGAAGAATTAACTTTTCATGCTAATACTGTCAACCAATCCTTTTTATGGCAAAGGAAAAGGGGCTGATGCTATAAACACAATCGAGAAACTCTCTTTAATCCTCACTACCAGACGCTACTAAAGGGGGGGGGGGGGGTGTTCCGATCTCAGAGAATCAAAACCCAACACCCAGATCCCAAAGAATCAAAAAGTCTGAAAACAATTTTTACAAACCGTGGGGGTGTAAAATTTTCTTATCCCACTCCCACGTAATTTGCCCATAAAGTCTAGATCCCAAGAAATTCAAATGATAAATCCCAAATAATTCAAAGAGTTAATCCAAATCCCACATATATGTAAAACCCATGTCCAATACAATTCAAAAAGGAGGATCCCAATTCCTAGAGAATCCCTCACCCTCTCTACTAGTAATTTAATTTATGGTAACAGGTCTGTTTGAATTATTGGGCTGTATATAAAAAAAAATTTAAAAACACATGGTTGAGGCCATTCCAAATTGAAGGAGCTGTGCCAAGGAATCACCAAAATAATTTTGAGTGAAAAGAACTGATGAAAGTACCATAATATCTAGAGACTGTGGGGTGCAAGAACCAAGATATAACATAAGCCTCGCCTAGTTCACATTCAAATTTTATTGTGTATACAAAGAAGAAGAATTATACATGTACAGGTAAATTAGCATTGCAATTTTGGGGGAAATATGCAGGACATTACTTTGATCTTTTATTTTTTTTGTGTCCAGTTGACTCATTTTTATTTTTATTCCCTGTTTGTTGGTTTTTAAATGTTTCTTTTTTATTGATTGGATTTATGATGCTGCCCATTTTGACTTTCACACTAGGTTGGATCATTTGTTTGTAAGATGATTCTGGATTCCATTGCTTTCCAAGAGGCTGACGAATGCTACTCTCAAATTGGTCCACTTTTGTGAAAGGAAAGGGGAGGTCATTCACCTGTTAAAACAAAGAAAAAAAGATTTTTGTCCTTTGTGCATTCAAGAATGTTATTGATCAGATTCCTTGACAATCTTAAAAAGCTCATTAACTTTCACATTAGGCCATTACAACTTGATTAGTTGGTCGATGGAATTTTTGGCATCAAAAGTTGGCCAAGCTAGCTGATTTTTTAATGTATACATCAATAAATATTAGCTGTTCTAAGCCTTTTATGCCAAAACTACGTAATGGAGGGAGGTGCTTTTATTCACACAGAGTATGCAAACCCTGTGTAGCAATGTTGAAGGAAATAACTGATTTTCAATTTGGAATGGCCTTTTAAAATTTGATTTCCCTTAAAATAGCATAATATAGTCTTATTTTATTTAATCATACTTGTATATCCAAGCATATTACCAACAACAAAACTCACCATGTATTTAGCAATACTCGTATCTTTGGTTTCACTGATAATCACATTGGATAAATCTTTATCTTTTCTAGCTTGTGAAGCTTTAGCACGAATTGTAAACCTTCAAAAGAAAATAAATAATTACAGTATCTATTAAGCATCAAGGTGAGATTCAAGGGAGATTTTCGACTGAAAAGCAAAACTATAGAATTTTATTGCTTCAAGATCTCATACTTCAAATCTTTGTTATAATTAGAAACTTTTGGCTAGTTTGGATTTTTTCCTCTTACTTCGAATTCACTTATTGGATGATATGAAATGTGTCTTGATTTTGACAAGACAATAAAAAAGTAGTTAACCAAAATACAGGAACAAAAAAACAATAAAATCAAGAGGAACTTTAAAAACAATAAAAAACATTTAGCATACTTTTTCCGTTTTTTCTTAGAAACTTGTATGTCTTTGCCTCCCCAATCTCCCCATCCAGGCAGTGTAAAATCAGCTTCTTTATTACTTTCTTTATCTGCAATGTTACGTTTTTCTTTCCTAAATTCACTTGTAACATCATCATCTGCAAAAGCCTGTTGAATAGCCTGTCTTTGTTGGTCTTCAGTGTCGCTTTCAGAATCAACCACAGTAGCATCATTTGCATGGTTGATTTTGCCATCAATTGTCAATACTTTATGGGGGTTAATTTGCACAGCATTTGTTACTTTTGGTTTTTCTTTCTTCTGGAAATTATCAACTATTTTTTCACTTGGCAAAGCTTTGGCACTGTCATCAAAGTCCTCATAATTTTGCTTACGCATCAGTGAAGGAGCTATCCCTTCATCCTTGTCTCTTGCTTCCTCATCAGATTGGTTATCTCTACTCTGATTCAATTCATCATTATTTTCTCTTTTAGCAGACTTTGCTGCTACTTCATTTTTTCCTTTACCTTTAGCAGTCCTTTTTTTCCCTTTGTTTCCAACTATGGTATTGCTGTTACCATTTGCTAATTTTGTTTCTGATCTAGTTTCAGAATCCATCTGACTTTTTGAAAATATATCATCTATATTACTATCTTTAATCAAATCAACTGATTCCTGGTTTTTTTCTTCAGCTTCTTGTCCCCTTTTTACTCTTTTGGCGTTTGTCCATGGGTTTGCTGACTCATTTTCGTTTGCTGTTATTTCACGGTCTTGTATACCACTGTCTTTTTTATAGGACAAATCTTCATCTTCACTATCTTCATCAGAGCTATCATTCTGTTTGATTTTTTGCATTAGTTCTTTATTTTTTTGAATCATATCTTGAATTGTTTGTCTTGTCTGGAAAACAATGAAAATTACATAAAAATATAATTATCAAATAACTGACTGTACATAATGTTATAACCAGTATTGAGGGGAAATGCAGAAATTCAGCAAATTGTTTTTTTACAATTCAATAGTCATATGGATATGGATTGATGAAAGCTATATATTCAAGAATTATGTAATAAGTAACAATTTTTAGAATTTCATTCTATAACAAATTCTAATTTTCTTGTTCATTTAAAAATTGTCCATACCTTTTCATCATACTTTCCAAATATGGCTTTTCTCTTCATTGTCTTGCTACCTCCTCTATGCTTTAGTGTGTGTCTCTCCTAATCAAAGGAATCAATAAAGAAAAAAATAATACAACTGCAACACTACTGAGGCTATCATAACTTGATTTAAAAGTATACAAAAATGACAAAGTTAACATAAAAATACATGTATATCATGATATCTCAGAAACAAACCTTTAAGTAGTTTTTTTCCACGAGTTTAAGCTTTTCCATGTATTCATCAGGGTTACTTTTCTGTAATTCTTCCAAAGATTTCTTTTCTAGTTTCAGCTTTTCTTTTTTCAGTATTTTGTGAAATCTACAAAAATGTACCAGATGATACAAACAATTTATAATTCTTTTAATTCATATCTGTAAGTCTGAGTTAAGTCTCTGTATGCAAGATATTCAAATACATGTACCAGCCTTGTCAGAAATATACAAATGCTACATGTGTGCATTAGTATCTGTCAGTTTCTATTTGATAAGGCAAGACTTCTATGAAAGAAACCAAAGTTTCATAAATGTCATAAGATGCAGGAAATATATAGGAATTTACTACTGAATATATTAAAGTGGTTCTTACTTTTTGCTTTTAATCTTCTTTTGACGCCTAGCTTTTGATTCCTTGTATGATAAGAGGGCTCTGTGTTTCTGCAATTCAGCTCTCCTTTCCTTAGCCTACAATCATAATGAAATCAGGATGTAAATGTATTATAATGTATATATTTTCTCTCCTTTTATTCTTTGTATATATCCTCTCACTTTTGTAAATACCCTCTAGAGGGCCCTTTGAAAATCAATGTTCACGTTGTAAAGGTTTCACCCTCATGAAATAAAGATTTTATTATTATTATTATTATTATTATGGTTGTTTAAATTCCTGACTGGCTGACTAATGCTACGATTGATTGATTGATTGATTGATTGATTGATTGATTGATTGATGGATTAATTAATTAGATGTCTATATAATCTAAAGCAACGAGTTTGTAAAAACATATAAGAGATAATTGTATTCTTACAAGTTCAGGATATCTGGGCTGGATAATCAGAGTGGGTATTTGCACTTAAAAAAATGTTATGATAAATAGCTACAAATGTAATGAAAATACTTATGTGTATGTGTCATTTTTGCTAAAATAATTTCCCTCTGCAAGAACTTTTACCTCATGTATACTCATTGCTTTGAGTGCTCTTTCCTCAGCAGCAGTCAATGCATGGGTGCTCTTCAAAGTACACTGGCTTCCATTTAACATTTCGGCGATCTCCATTTCTAGTGAAGTCCTTGGTTGGAATTTCTTTACAAATTGTTCTGTGGTTTGCAATCTAACATCTGGTTGCTCCAGAGGAAAATGAATTTGCTCTGCCTAGGAAGGAAAAGGAAAAGAAAAAGAGAGAGGCTCCATAAAATGATATCAAAGTGCTTTTGAAATAAACCCTGAAGAGAGTCCTTGATGACTTGAAACATGTAGGTTTCAAACCGCATATCTTTTTTGTTGGACTTTATCATTACTTTAAACATATATTTAGCCTTAAATTGTACATTATTGTTTTCGAAGACAATTAAATTAAATTTAGTAGAATAATGGTCATAAGCTTTTACCTTCCTGTTTCTTTCTACCACATTATCCCACTTTGAAACTTCTTTGTTGGTTTCTTCATAAGCCAAACTTCTCTGAATCTGTATATCAATAAAAACAGGAATAATACTAGTGTATCATTTTAGCATTGCAATAAACTTTCTTTTTTAATTAAAATGTTTAGACGTTAAAATAGTTGCAAAGTACTAGCTAATCATGCTTACACATTCTTCACATATTTTTTCATAAACATAGAGACATTGCAGCATTTAATGCTTTCGCAAAGGCTTTTAACCTCCACAGTTATGAATATTATTATTTCCATATTTCACATCTTACCTTGACCTGTTCTGTGTTTTCAAGAGGTGGAGCAAGCACCTTTTCTTTTCTGTTGATTCTATTCAATTGTTTCTTGAGGTTACTGTGAGATTTTTCAGTTAAACTTCCAATCAAATCATGAATTTTCACTTTACCTGCAAAATACAGAGATATTTTGATAACTAATATAATGCACCAATGCATCTTAATTTATATTCATTTTGCAATAAAATGTCTGAAATTCAAAAGAAATGTAACATTTAAAACCCTTGATTTAATGTTTATCTTCAAGCTGAAATATTTTCAGTTTTCCACAATACTATCTAGTGGTTCTTTCAGACCAGATTGACAAAGGTTACAGTTCTAACAGGAAGCTTTCATTAAGAAAATTCTTATTCCTCCAGTCAAAAAGCTTAAATCATAATTATTAACGTAATGACTGGTTAGATGAATCTACATAAGACTATCCCTAAAATATAGTTACACTCATACAACATTTTGATTGATATTAATCATCATTAAATGTAAAAACTTTGATACTCTCTAAATTTTTACAATTCACTCTTTCAAGCTTACTTGTTGTATTTCCATGGTGATCTGCAACAGGGACTCCTGTCTCTGTCCTTTGACTAGGGAGCCTGTGATTACAAAAACATTGGAAAACCATGTAAAGTATGTGTTAGAGACCAGCAAATCCTAATTACAAGGAATGGGGCAGTCCCTTTAAAAAAATCTATTTTTTAAGCTATGAAGTCATATGGAAGACATCAATTCTAATCAACACAATACAGGATTAACACAATACAGGACCAAAGAAAAAGCCCTGGAGTCTTCCAAGAGGTGTGGAACTAATGCAATTAAGTGGAAGATATTACCAATGATTGGTATTTTAGATTTTCATGGATCCATATTATATTCCTTCATAAACACCTAAGTATCAAACATTTCAAATTTGTTCCAAACTTTTATATCTTTTGATTGCTACCTTTTTACACCATCCATGGAACCAATGGCTGCCAAGAGTTTTTCATGCTGTCTCTCGTCATCTTCAACATCCTAGAAATGAGTAATGATTCAAATATTTTATTTTGATCAACTTACTATAGCTTTATCAGAAAAGCAAATTACCAAGATCCAGACAGATTTACCCCAATATAGAGTCATGGTACAAATAAATCTTCAATTGATAGCTGTTTCCATATTAAACATCCCCATAATCTCTCAGAAAACTTGCAATGTTTAAATAATTACATGTATGTATATATAAGAATAACAGATAGGCATTTTTGTAATGTGTAAAAAAATCACCTCATCTTCACTGCCACTGTATGAATCAACATCAAGAAGATCATCATTCATATCCACCCTAAAGTAAGAAAGAACACACTTATGTTTACAATGAATTATTGTCATATATATATATATATACAGACGTTAGAATAGATTTTGTATATCAGGAGCTAAGGAAGAATATTTTTGCTGATGTTTAATGTTGTTGCTTATTCTGTCTTGGGTGAAAAGGTGTGATATAAAAACGGTAATAAATCAAATCGGACAAGTCATCTGTCTAAATTATGTTGGATGTATTTATCATTCTGATATAATTACTTTATTAGAAACATATTCGTAATTATGATTATGAATGTATGTATGACTGGGCTATCTCAACTTACTAACTGTATGATGACTTGATGTATCATGTATTATTGTATAGAGTCTAATAGAGTAGACTATAATATAGCTATATTAGTAAGACTAAGAAACGTTTCTAAATTATGAAATATCAACTATGAGCTAGGTAATAAAATGATAACAACCCCGAACCCCAAAATAATTTCCAATTTCATTTTTGGCTTTGATAGGATCTCATGAAGTATTTTGATTTTTGACAGGTTTGCTCAAGAGAAAACACATGGCATTCCAGTAACATATTTTATTATCGCCCACTAGACCATAATATCCCACATCTTACTCTTTTCCTTAGATAACGATTCACGTTCGAAAAGGTCAGCTTACGAATTAGTAAGTTATATTCAGCTCTTAAATGTTCAAAATGTGAATAAGTTATTTGAAAGTACTCACTCCATATTTTTACCAGAAACGATAAAGCAGCGGAAATGTTGTACATGTATCTCCAACCGGTTGTGGAACTCTTCTCTGTGATGTGCCATATTATCATTGTCAGGACATATACGGTATGAACTGCCACCTGAGTGAATCCTTTAAAAGTCATATGAAAAGAAAATTACCCTTCAAACAAACACTGCCCATATTATAATCATATGCCAAAATGGCCATTTTCTTAAAAAATATATGAATACGCCCCTCTTGTAATTAAATATTGACATTTTAATATCACTCTGTCAGCCTAATTTCACTCCCACCTGCAGCCATGCTCACTTCGGGTATCCCCGATGGCATGACGTCACAGGTGACATTGCCTCTGCTGAGCTTCCCTATCTGCTAGCATATGAGATGGTAGCTTGAAATGAATGATGATTCAGGATCATATGTGTTTTTTTGTTTTATGTGTGTGTACTAAATAAACGTACACACGTTTTGTTTTATAGGGGAAGAACACATAGGTAAATTTTCATAAAGATATTTAAGATGTAAGTGCTCAAAAAACACTGTTTAAAAAAGTGTACACAATAAAGTAGCCTGGACTTGTGAAGTAGTTTCACAAGTAGATGCTCCTATTTTCTTCTATACTTATTTTCTTTAATTAATTAACTTATATTTAATTGCTACCATCCTTGTT
>JAVSBT010249861.1:0-12705 GCA_033118115.1 Pharyngocirrus eroticus | reverse complement strand
ACAGTCCCACTTTGACCCAGGTTGATTTTGAAGGTTTGTACGATGATATTGAAAAGGCACTTCTTGATATAGATCATCATCTTCCTTCATGGAATATCAACAAGGCAGATATCCAGACATTCAGACATTTACCTCTAAGTTCACATCAACAACAGGAAGTGGACGATTTGGTGAAAACATGGTGTGACCAAGAAAGAGACTTGTTTTCAGAGATAGGGCAATTTGCAAAACAGGCAGATGAAGCAAGCAAAAGGATAGAGGAAATACACAAACATATTTTAGATTGTTCAACTTTAAAAAAGAGACCTTTCATCTTCCCATCCTATACACCATCACAAATAGGTGAGTTGATTGTTTTTATGCATGTAAATTAGTCAGTGGTCTAATTGTTCAAGATTGGTATCAGTGAACAAAGGAAAACGTATCTGTCACAAAATCTCACAGGACAAAATCCCACATTTTTGACAAAAAATAAAATTCTTGATAAAATGGTATTGATTGTATCAATAATACGAAATAAAAATAATTTCGAATTTAAACAAATAAAATCTTTTTTCCAAAAAAATAGAATTTGCACAACAACAAGAGAATATTTGGTATAATATAATTCTACGACACTTTGCTGAATTATATGTTTAAAATGGATTTACTTTTCATAATATCATTGTTTAACTTTAATCAACTATTCTGCAAGTAGCCCCCCCATCACTGAAATATTTCCATGGCTAGTATTATTAAAATATCTTGTTTACCAAAAGAAATTAAAGACTAACTTTTTTGCTATTTTATTCTGTCTTTGTTATTATCAAGCAGAATTTTATTTATCAATTCTACTTCCAGAGAAGATGTTTGGAAGACCAAGGATGAAGAGAAAATGTTTGCGATATTTAAAGAGATATTACAAGACAAAGCTGGGAAAGATTCAGAGGATCCCATGGGAAGAAAATGATACATTTGATCTTCAAGATATGTATGTTAACCTTTGTCAAATTGTATTAGATAAGAAAACAGGTATCAAAGAAATTAATTTAGAACATTACTGGCAGATGATAACCAAAGGAAAAAGTGTCAAAGTGATAATCCAAGGACATGCAGGAATGGGGAAAACAACTCTCATTTCAAAAATTGTAGTTGATTGGGCCAATGGTATTTGGGACTCACTCCCATGGTGGAAATCTTATTTTCCGTTGGTTTTGAAATTACGAGACCTCACTTCTGATGAGAGTTTAGCTGATGCAATCAAGGTACAACTCTTTAATGGGCTAGATATTTCTTCACAAGAGGTTTTTGAATTCATTACAATTTATAGAAAACAGATTATCCTTCTTTTAGATGGCCTAGATGAGTTTTCACAAAATGGCTCTCCTGAATTTTCGGGTTTGATTAAACGAGAATGGTTTCAAAATATCAGTATTATTCTTACCACAAGGCCATGGCGTACAAAAGAAATACAAGATTCTTGGGATAAGCTAGTTGAAATCAAAGGATTCAAAAAGAAGGATGTCAATGATTATATAGATAACTTCTTTAAAACAATACCAAACGGATCAACTTTGAGTGAGAATTTCAAAGATGAAATTGAAAAAGAACAGTACTACCCACTCTTTGAAACACCTTTAGTAGTTCTATATAACTGTCTGGTATTCCTTGATAGTGGAAAGATTTACAGCAGCCTTACCGACCAGTACAAAGCAGTGATTGGTTGTATGAAAAAAAGAGCAAAGGCCAAAGGTTATGATTTTGATGAGAAATCTTATGAAATGATTGAAGATCTTGCTTTGCAAGGTTTGCTTGCTGGAGAGAAGGGCCTTATCTTTTCAGCTGAGGAACTCTCACAAAAATTAGGTAAAGATATATTTCACTTAGGTTTTTTTACAATTGTAAAACGGCCAGATAGGGGAATCGAAAACCTTGAGTTTGTGTTTTCACACAAAACACTGCAAGAATATCAAGCTGCATGTTCTTTGGTGAGGGAATGGAACAAATGCAATTTGAGAGTGCTACAAGAATTGGAAAAGCATTGTCAAAATCCAGCAGGAATTCTTGGAATGGGAAAACTCTTACAATTCTGTAGTTCACTACATGTAGAATTAAAGAAATACATTCTGCCTTGGTTTCCAAAGAATTTACAGTTTTGCTCCAAGCAACCATTGTCATACAAACACTTCACTGTCATAGAACTGACAAAGGACATTGCAGACTTATGTCAGGCTTACAACGGATGTACTTCAGACCATTCCAAAGCCACAGAGGAACTCATCAAGGCAAAGGACCAATTCCTACATATAGCAGAGAAGTACAGCTATTCAATTTTGTTCAACAGTGAAAATGGTAAAACACTTGGAATAACTTCTTCTGACAAAGAAAGGCTTTTAGGTAGTACAAAGATACTGACATATGATCCAACTGTCACAGAATCAGACCAGATCCTGGTTTTTCAATGCAATTTCTCTGATCATAATGGAGACGAAATATTGGGTGTAATTCAATACATGGCATTTTGCAAGAATCTGATAAATATTGAAATATCAGGGTCAAGGTCAGGTGAAGGTTCTAAGCATCCCTTGATAAATCTGTGGAATGCACACACACCATTACTTCAAGAACTGGTCATTCCAAGAAATGATCTTTCCTGGGAGATAAGTCACAAGATGTCTCAATATTTGAAATCAGTTCCAAAATTAAAGAAACTTGATGTTGGTTTCAACAACATTGGAGATAAAGGAGCCAAAGTGTTGGGAGAACACTTTCAATTCATTCCAGAGCTGGAAGAGCTCATTTTGACCGACAATGGCATTTCAGGTGAAGGTTGTTCTTGTCTTGCAATACATTTCAAATCCGTTCCAAAATTGAAGAAACTTGATGTTGGAGGGAACTACATTGGAAAAGAGGGTGCCAAAGTGTTGGGAGAATGCCTTCATTTTATTCCATGTCTAGAAGAACTTATTCTTATTAAAAATTGCATTTCAACAGAAGGCTTTTCTCATCTTGCAACTCATCTCAAATCAGTTCCACATTTAAAGAAACTTGATGTCACAAGGAACGACATTAGAGACAAAGGAGCCAAAGTGTTGGGAGAATACCTTCAGTTCATTCCATGTCTTGAAGAACTCATTCTGACTGAAAACGGCATTTCAAGTGAAGGTTGCTCTCAACTTGCGCATTACCTCAAATCACTTCCAAAATTAGAGAAACTCTATGTTGGTCTGAACAACATTGGAATAGAGGGAGCCATAGTATTGGGAGAACACTTTCAATTCATTCCAAATCTTCAAGAACTCTTTCTGACTAACAATGGCATTGCAACGGAAGGTGGTTCTCAACTTGCGCATTACCTTAAATCACTTCCAAAATTAAAGAAACTTGATGTTGGAGGGAATAGCTTTGGAAAAGAGGGAGCTAAGGCGTTGGGAGAACACTTGCAATTCATTCCAGCTCTTGAAGAACTCATTCTGACTGACAATTTCATTTCAAGAGAAGGTTGTTCTCAACTTGCACAGCACCTCAAATTTGTGCCAGAATTGAAGAAACTTGATGTTGGAGAGAACAACATTGGGAGAGAGGGAGCCAAAGCTTTAGGAGAATACTTTCAATTCATTCCAAATCTTGAAGAACTCATTCTCACCCAAAATGGCATTTCAAGAGAAGGTTGTTCTCAACTTGCCATACACCTCAAATCACTTCCAAAATTAAAGAAACTTGATGTTGGTTGGAACAACATTGGAATAGAGGGAGCCAAAGTGTTGGGAGAACACTTTCAATTCATTCCAGCTCTTGAAGAACTCATTCTGACTGACAATTTCATTTCAAGAGAAGGTTGTTCTCAACTTGCAATACACTTCAAATATATTCCAAAGTTAAAGAAACTTGATGTTGGAGGGAACAATATTGGAGACAAAGGAGCCAAAGTGTTGGGAGAACACTTTCACATTATTCCAAGACTGGAAGAACTTACTCTTGCTCAAAATGGCATCTCAAGGGAAGGTTGTTCTCAACTTGCAATACACTTCAAATCAGTTCCAAAATTAAAGACACTGGATGTTGGAGGTACCAATATTGGAAAAGAGGGAGCCAAAGTGTTGGGCGAACACTTTCAATTCATTCCAGCTCTTGAAAAACTCATTCTGACTGACACTGGCATTTCAAGAGAAGGTTTTTATCAACTTGCACATCACCTCAAATCAGTTCCAAATTTAAAGACACTGGATGTTGGAGGGAACAACATTGGAAAAGAGGGTGCCAAAGTGTTGGGAGAACACTTTCAATTTATTCCAAATCTTGAAGAACTCATTCTCGCTCAAAATGGTATTTCAAGAGAAGGTTGTTATCAACTTGCACAGCATATTAAATCAATTTCAAATTTAAAGAAACTTGATGTTAGTTTAAACAGCATTGGAAGTGAGGGAGTCAAAGTTTTGGGAGAACACTTTCAATTCATGCCCAGTCTCGAAGAACTTATCTTGAATAACAATGGTATATCAAGAGAAGGTTGTTCTCAACTTGCACATCACCTCAAATCAGTTCCAAAATTGAAGAAACTTGATGTTAGAAAGAACAACATTAGAGACAAGGGAGCCCAAGTATTGGGAGAAAACTTTCAATTCATTCCAAGTCTTGAAGAACTCATCCTTGCACAAAATGGCATTTCCAGAGAAGGTTGTTCTCAACTTGCAATACACCTCAAATCTGTTCCAAAATTAAAGAAACTTGACTTTCGATGGAACAATATTGGAAAAGAGGGTGCCAAAGTGTTGGGAGAACACTTTCAATTCATTCAAAGTCTGCAAGAGCTTATTCTGACTGACAATGGCATTTCAACAGAAGGTTGTTCTCAACTTGCAATACACCTCAAATCCGTCCCAAAATTAAAGAAACTTGATGTTGGTTGGAACAACATTGGAAGAGAGGGAGCCACAGTGTTGGGAGAACACTTTCAATTCATTCCAAGTCTTGAAGTTCTCATTATGTATGGAAATGGCATTTCAACAGACAGTTGTTCTCAACTTGCAGTACATCTCAAATCAGTTCCAAAATTAAAGAAACTTGATGTTGGAGGGAACAACATAGGAATAGAGGGAGCCAAAGTGTTGGGAGAACACTTTCATTTCATTCCAAGTCTTGAAGAACTCATTATGTATGGAAATGGCATTTCAAGTGAAGGTTGTTCTTATCTTGCGATGCACCTAAAATCTGTTCCAAAACTGAAGAAACTTGATGTTAGAAGGAACTTCATTGGAGACAAGGGAGCCAAAATGCTTAAAGAAAGGATTCCACCTTCTATAGAATTACTCATTAGTGGGTGGTAGAAAGACATACACATTAATACAAAGTGTCTTACTAGTAATTGAGAACCAGTCAATGTTTCTTATTAGGTTTGTTGGTTTCATCCATTCCTGTCTTGGGTATTCAATAGTTCATTTTGTTGAGATTTCATAGAACTATGAAAAGAATATTTAGCTTATATCTGCACATTTTAATAGGAGCTTATTGAGAAAGAAATTGTGAATTTTTATTTGTGGATACACAAATTTGTTTTTATGTTTGAAATGAATATCTTGTTGACTCTTACTTATTCTGGAAGTACAAACTTATAGGATAATTACATTCACATTGAAAATATAAAATAGATGAGAGAAAAGTCATTATGATTGTGATGATATCTTGTTAACCTGGTATCAACAAAATCTGTAAGTCTATTGTATTAACACAATCAAATTGTATGCATTAAAAAAATTGAATCCAAAACTTGAAACACAATTTGATCAATTTTTATTGATTAGGATTTTGGTTTCATATCAATATCTTCAAGACTCTTACTTATTCTAGATTTAAAAACTTTGTTCATAAGGATAATTATCTTGGAAAACATTATATTATGATATTATCTGCTTTGTGATTATATGCATTACAGAAAAAGCTTGTTATTAATTTTACATTTTCTCTTGGTATTTTGGGTAATATTTCTATAGTTTAAATATGGACAGTATCTTGGAAAACAATGCTCATTTTCAAACTTTTAAGAAAAACAGTGATAAATTTGAAATATCATTTGTTAATATTTGTGATAATGTTTGATTTGGATGGTATGGTATAAAGATGGGTGAGAGAAAAGTCATTATGATTATGATGATATCTCCATGTACCTGCTATTAACAAAATATGTGAGAGTATTATATTAATCATTTGTATTTAAAAAGAATGAATCTAATACTTGTAACACCCTTTCTCTATTTAAGCTCAATTTTGTTTTTTAATGCTGTAAAGTGTCAGTTTGATCAAGTTGGATGAATTAAGCTTTTGGTTTCCTTTATGATTTATACAATGATGTTAAAGTGCTATGATACACATGTAGTTATAGAAAATAAATGTATTCAGAATATGGAAAAATAATCCACAAAAACTTTGGTACTTGATGATAATACGATGCTGCTTTGTAAAAAGAAATACATGTATCATACAATCATGTATTGCAAAAAAATAAATTTTGTAAAATGTGATCACTTGTTTGTTGTTTTCTCATTTACTCTGTGATTGATTCAACTTCAAGAATAATTTCCCCAAATATTCAAAGATTACTGTGAATAGATGAGTAAGAAATACAAGGGGAAATAAGCTTTCGGTTCTAATTTATTTAGCTATATGGATATACAGTATAACTTCTCATTGAATAATTATGAAAATCTTCCATAATTAGTGCCCCCATTTTGCAAACAAATTACACAATACAAAGAGCTGAGCACTCTGAGATTTTTTTTTGGCACGAATCAAAATGATTATAACACTTAAAACCTAAATAAAAATATCTATGTGATTCTTGTAACTGTTGTGGACATATGAGATAGCAGAGTGGACCATGGCTTGGAAGTTGAAATGAGAGGCTTGGGAAGAACAAAACCATTGATCCAATACATGGAAAAACACATCCATGCATTCGAACAGGTAAGATACATCACCTTAAAGGGATACTGTCTGCAATTTGATGGCCACGTTTTTTACCCTTTTTTGTCTTATGGCGATCGGTCTCGATTCATTATTTAATAAGTGTTTACCGTGCGATAATGTCGCCGTAGCTATAGATAGCTTGGCATTGAAATTTGAATGTACAGTGGGTAGAGTCCAATGCGCAGTACCCCAAAAAGGAGGGGGGTACCGGGTGAAGGTTCGGGTATCAGAGATATAGCTAAACTATATAACATGTTTATGAGTTTTAAATGCAAATAGCCTGCCTTTAATAAACTGTTTAAAAAAAGTAACTCAACACTTATATAAATATAAATACCTTTTTTGTTTTGCAATGATATGGGTTATTTTTGTATGCAAAATATAGAACAATATTTGAGCAATAACTTAAAGCGTTGACGTGTTAGTGTGTACACTTTTTTATTAATGAATTTTTAAAGAGGCACCCCCCCCCCCCCCCTCATTGAAGATCACAGACCTGGAGCTAGAAAATGGCACAGAAAGCTGAAATCATCGTTTCTTAACAAAAATATATATTGATAATCCTAGAACCACTCTAGGGGCCTAGTATAGGTACCAAATACTAGGTGTCTACCCAATATGATGGTTGCACCTTCAGATGGCGCCCCTGATTTATCTCCCTTTACTTTCCCCGGTTCTGCGCAATCTAGTAGATGAAAAGGTTATTTGCACGTGTTTGATTCACACAGTTGTCTTTTTTCAGACTCATCACTGTATATGTCCAATGCTGTATGGACCTGTTTAGGCATATTTAGGCATTCTTTTGACTTCATTTACCAAACTGACAAAACATTTAGCTTTTTTTTATAGTAAAAGTTCCAAACATTCTTGGTATACATGTATAGACATTTTTGTGCTATGAAATGAGGGTCTCGTCACAAACAATAAATTGACCTACATTTCAAATCTAACCCACCTTTTTTGGGGGGGATGATATAAAGATCATGTTGTAAATCAAAAATTGAGATCAATTGCACAATTTTTGAAAAAGTTTGGTGTAAGGTGTATGGATGTATGTAAATCTTTATTTAACCTGGGGTCCATGGTATGAATAAAAATGAAATACAGGAGCAAAGTTCATTATGAAAAACAGGTAAAAACATTGATAATAAGAGATGAATATACAATTGACACTAGAAACATTTTAAAATTTATTGTTGTTGTGAAAAAGTGATGCAAAGCAAATTGTGAGTAGTATACAAGGTACGTTCTGTGAATTTATATTATAGGATGAGTTTTCCACATCAATTTGTGTCGATAGCTTGGAAATTTAGAACATGTAAAACTTTCTGGTCAGCGTTGGGTTTTGAATATTATGACTTAAATTTATATTTTTTTTCCAAATCATTTTTCTGCAATTAATTTTTTAAGACACCATTTTGAACAATTAGAACCTTCCCTACATTTCTGGTCAGCGTTAGCTTTTTAAAAAAAAATAAAGTATGATATATTTTAATCTTAAGGTTTTTTTCATAGCATAAAGCTTTTAAAATATGTGAGGTAATTTTAAAAGCACACAGAATGATTTTTTCCACTTAACGAATATTCTATGGCATGTTGTCCAAAGCCCATATGTGTCAAATGAGCTTGGTCTTGTGGCTATTTAGTACATCCCCATCTAAATCATGTGATACCGAGGAAAATCCGAAAAAATCAGCTTGGTATTGAAGGCGTCAGGGGCGTTTTGTTTTTCAAACTAATCTTGTTCTGTGATCTAGAAATTCTAGTTTGAAATACTTCCCTTTCTTGAGATATTTTGAAGGGACTGTAAGCTAAACTTTCTTTGAAGAATCTTCAATAA
Source organism: Pharyngocirrus eroticus (assembly GCA_033118115.1). Classification (NCBI taxonomy): domain Eukaryota; kingdom Metazoa; phylum Annelida; class Polychaeta; family Saccocirridae; genus Pharyngocirrus; species Pharyngocirrus eroticus. The sequence goes on along the minus strand of JAVSBT010249861.1, from coordinate 3,923 downwards.
AACATCATGGAAGATGACTATGTTTTTATCATACCGTGGGCGTGGAGACTGTAAGAGAAGGGAGTAAAAGACAACTACGCAGTAAGTATTATTTTGGTAGTTTCCTTAGTTGAAAACAATAGCTCATAACGATATCGTTTTTAAACAGAAAAATTTAAAGTAGATAATATGGGCACTCCGTGCATTTGGTTGTGATATGCAGGACAGGCATAACAATGTTGTGGAGTTACATGATTTGGAATATAATTGGGATGTTAAAGTTGTAGGAGAAATATTAGGCATGTATGTTTTCAGAGGAAAGGTCAATATAAATATGACCTTTTGAAAATAATCATTTTATTTGATACACTTTAATAGAAAGTAGTACTATAGTGTGAATATATGACATTTCAAACTACATTTCGTTTGTGGGAATATTTTATATCTAGTAGAAATCACTATTTTTTTTTATGTAAATGAATAGCATTATAGAAAGCAAAAGCTCTTTGGTTAATGTTGACCTACATGTTATGTAAGATTATTGATTAATAACGAAGATGTTGGTAGATCATAGATGGGGTTTTATTTCTTTAGTTGACGATGCCAGTAATGGCTGCAAAGCTAGTTCCTGTCATATTGACATAGTTATATGTTCTAGTTATGTGCCCTAGATATGGCTTACTCTGGATATATCACAACAATACAGTTACATTATGTTATTTACTTCACACTATATGATTCAAAAATGGTAGTCCAACAGCTGAGTGCCATAATGTATGCTAGAAAATGAATTGATGTGCAAATAATTTTTGTATTTTTTAATTACATGTATTACGATATATTAATACATTTGAAGATTGGCTGGCAGTTAAATATGGAAAATGGAACTTAAGATATTCTAAATATTATTTATGGACAGTCCAATATTATTTAGAATAGCAATTTATTCACCCCCAAAGTTAATAAAATATTCATAGATAATATTCAAAAGATGTGAATTTAAAACTATGATCTGTGGTGTGTCATAAAATACTAATAATATGGTCAGACGAGTTAATAGCCTCTAAAGTAGCTAGAGAGAGGCGCTATAGAAATACTGTATTTATTATTAATATTATTATTATTTGCTATCAGCACCAAGAATTGGAATTCTTGGTGCTATATGTTGCACCAAGGCCGATTCTTGATTTCAAAGCCTGTTTACATGCTGGCTTTACAAAACCAAACTTTTGTAAATCTTACAAAATAGGTGGTTGAAAAAAACCACTCATTGTGCTCTTAAATAAATTTTGATGCAGTTATCTAACACATAAATAATATTTAGCTTACCGAAAGGTTTTCAAGACCTATTTGATCCACTCTTAACTGTGCTCTGTTGGATGTCTTTAATCAGTGACAGTTTGAAAAAAATACTTTATTTGGTCTATATTTTATACATTTAAAAGGAATTGAAAATGATCAAATAATATCATAATCAAATCGAACCTATTGGATAGGAAAATCTCAAATGAATCCATTAATTATTGTTCTTCCATAGGTAGCCACTTTCAAAATGGCCACTGCAGCGTTCACGGATGAAAATGAAAATTTCTACAGATTGGTGGTATTGATAAATGAGAAAGGCTTAGAAGCACTGAGGGCAGCACTTGAATTCTTCTCTACACAGAAGTACAAAGTGACAACATTCCAGGATGTTCTTCAAGATCCTACTGTTAATGGAAAGCTTGCTAAATTAAAGGGACCTGGAAGAGGAAAGCCTATATCCCCTTACCAATGGAACACTTTGTACCCAGTATCTGGTGCAGCAGTGACAGTTGGAGACTTAGATATAACCCTCTGCTTTTTACTTATCAGGAATATAACAGGATTAAGACCGCCAAAGACCTCATGGGATAAACCTCCAGTCCCAACTGACAATTCGTTAGAAGGTGGTCTTGCACAGATCAAGTTTCTACGCAACACGCTTTGTCATAGAGACAGTCCCAGTTTGACCCAGATTGATTTTGAATGTTTCCATAATGATATTGAAAAGGCGCTTATTGATATAGATCATCAACTTCCTTCATGGAATATCAACAAGGCAGATATCCAGAGATTCAAACATTTACCTGTAAGCCTACTGCAACAACAGGAAGTGGATGATTTGGTGAAAACATGGCATGACCAAGAAAGGGACTTGTTTGCAGAGCTAGAGCAATTTAGAGCAGTTTCAACAAAACAGGCAGATGAAGCAGGCCAAAAAATAGATGACATACACAAGCATATTTTAGATGGTTCAACTTCAAAGAAGAGACCTTTCATCTTCCCAACTTATACACCATCACGCATAGGTGAGTTGCAATGGTATTACATACTATTAAATGGCTATTAAAATATATTATTTACCAAAAGAAATTTTAATTTAAAAACACTACCTATTTTGCTATTTTTTTCCCAAACTATACACTGTGGATGTTCGGTAAGACATAAACTTTAAAATAAAAAAGAAAGATATTTATGGAAATAAATAGTCAAAAGTCTTAATTGTTCAAATTGGTTACAGTGAACAAAGGAAAACAGTTATACAAAATCCTGATATGCTATATTTCAAATACATGTATAACATATTTATCATAATTTATCACCTATCGTCTATTGCCATATAGGTGTAATACCCTGATGATAAATATGTTATTTTTGAAATATTGCATATCAGGATTTCTTTATTGGGTGTTGTTGAGGGGTTCCACTGTAACACTGTCTTTTGTTATTATTATGCACCTCTTAGTATTTTTTTTTAAAATTCTACTTTTAGAGAAGATATTTGGAAGACCAGGGATGAAAAGACAATGTTTGCGATATTTAAAGAGATATTACATGACAAAGCTGGGAAATATTCAGAGGATCCCATGGGAAGAAAACGATAAATTTGATCTTCAAGACATGTATGTAAACCTTTGTCAAGTTCATTTAGATAAGAGGACAGGTTATAAAAAAAATAACTTAGAATATTACAGCCAGATGATAACAACAGGAAAAGGTGTCAAAGTGATTATCCAAGGACATGCAGGAATGGGGAAAACAACTCTAATTTCGAAAATTGTAGTTGACTGGGCCAATGGTATTTGGGACTCACTCAATTGGTGGAAATCTTACTTTCCATTGGTTTTGAAATTACGAGATCTGACTGATGAAGATAGTTTAGCTGATGCAATCAAGGCACAACTTTTCAATGGTCTAGATATGTCTTCACAAGAAGTTTTTAAATTCATTACAATTTATAGCAGCCAGATTGTCCTTCTTTTAGATGGCTTGGATGAGTTTTCACAAACTGGCTCCCCTGAAATTTGGGGTTTGATTAAACGAGAATGGTTTCAAGATACAAGTGTAATTCTTACAACGAGGCCATGGCGTACTAAAGAAATACAAGATAACTTTGATACACTTATTGAAATCAAAGGATTCAAAAAGAAGGATGTCAATGATTATATAGATAACTTCTTTAAAACAATACCAAACGGACCAACTCTAAGTGAGAATTTCAAAGATGAAATTGAAAAAGAACAGTACTACCCACTCTTTGAGACACCTTTAGTAGTTCTATATAACTGTCTAGTATTCCTTGATACAGGAAAGATTTACAGTCGCCTTACAGACCAGTACAAAGCAGTGATTGGTTGTATGAAAACAAGAGCAAGGGCCAAAGGTTATGATTTTGATGAGAAATCCTATGAAATGATTGAAGATCTTGCACTGGAGGGATTACTCTCTGGAAAGAAGGGCCTAATCTTTTCAGCTGAGGAACTCTCACAAAAACTAGGGAATGACATATTTCACTTAGGGTTTTTTACAGTTGTAAAACGACCAGATAGGGGAATCGAAAACCTTGAGTTTGTGTTTACACACAAAACACTGCAAGAATATCAAGCTGCATGTTCTTTAGTGAGGGAATGGAACAAAGGCAA
>JAVSBT010249750.1:1796-12705 GCA_033118115.1 Pharyngocirrus eroticus | reverse complement strand
CTATCTTAACTTTTCCGCAGTTTTCGCCTAAGTTTTTCCCTAAGATTTTTTAAAAAACCCACTTTTTTACTTAAGATAGAAGTTAAGGTGAAAAACGCCCCTTTTTGCCTAAGTATGTAATTAGGAAGTTTTAAAAAACCGGCCCCTGTAGTATTGTGTAGTATGCCCAAGAAAACATCAATTGCATAAATATGTAAGATTACAGAAATGTACATGAAAAATCATTTTGTTTTCTCATTAAATCTAGAGGTATGTTTCATATATCAACAGCCACATTAGGTTTATGTATGTAGCATTATTTATGTTAAAAAAATAAATCACCAATGATTTTGATATTGCCAGTATATGTACCCTCAACAATATAGACAACATGCTTGTTTGTGGCCTCATGCAACTTTTATTTATTACAGAGCTTTCAAGGTTTCCTTATTCAAATACTAAGTAAATTTTCCATTACAAAGGAACCATAAATCTTACCAATTTTTATTAATAGAATAGTATAAATTGAATGATAATTACCTTAGTAACTTCCCTGTCATGACCAGGCCATGTTTGTATTACATTTCCAGACGCAAAGTCAAAAAGGGCAAGGGTCTAGAAAATGAAAAAAATAGAATGTTCTTTGCTTAGGTCATGCTCATTAAATAGTTTGTTTCCATTCCTCCACCGTCTGACATTTTTCAATGTCCAGAACCACGTTTTTTTTGAGTTTTTTTTCAATATTAATACAACTGAAAAAATAATAATATAGAGCTGCTTGCTATTGCATCCATATTATATATCTACCCCCCCCCCCCCCCATGAAAAAATAAAAAATAAATTAAAATTATTAATTAAATTAAACTACCCTACTGGGTCAATTTTTATTTCCAGTAGCAAACCTGAAACCTTTTTCCTTTTAACATGGCCTTATTTAGACAGGTGGAGATTGAAATTCTACAGCCCGAAATGCACTTACAAATGATACAAATGTAAAAAATGAGAACATTTCTTCAAATCTTATCTAACTCTCTTGTTTCTGTATAATTTATTCATTTTTCTTTCTTTTAAAAGTTTCGTTTCTTTGAATACTCTATTAAATTAAATGTCTGTCTACCTTATCTTTGCTACCAGACAAGGATACTCCAGGGGATACCGCTGCCAAGCTACTGACTGGTTCAGTGTGAACGGGAGTGTACCGTCTGAATGAAGGGGCTACATCGCCAATGCCACCATTTGTTTCCTCAGGGGCCCTGTTTGTGCATAAGTAATAAAATAATAAAAGACTCATAATCATCAATATAAAGACCATTATTCTATAGTATGACATCATTATAAGCTAGCTAAGAATAATTTCCTTTATAATTGCCTGTCTGTCACAAGCTTAGATTTAAGATTGTGATAATGCTATGATCCAATTATAGGGAGTATCAAATATTTAGTGAGTAACACCATGATCTTTATTGTGCATATGAAACAATTAAGCAGGATTTGCAAAAGGAAATATAATGTGGTCAGTGTGAATGAAAATTTGATATATGTTTATTTGTAAACTATATAAACACAGATAACAAAAAAAGACAGAAAAGGGGTTGAGGCCATGCAGGCTGGTCTAGGACCCCCATATGATAAAGGCGAACTCCTATATTTGACTGTTGGGGTCTGTATGGGACAGGGGATTTTTTTCTGCTATTGTCCCAGGTATAAAGAAATATTTGTATTTGGCTTAGGCTGAAGATAGGCTGGGACAATGGATTTTGAATGTAGACTCTGACATAGAAAAACTCATAGTGTTGACCCCTGTAGAAACTATAGTGGCAATATGGTTTTATGAAAGATGTTGCCTTGTCCAACTGCTAGAAATAAGATTACATTTCGACACTCAACTTCTCTAGAGCGAAAACTGCCTAAATAATTTTTTGACGTTTTGTCTTTTGAGATTTATAATGAAGAAATGCATTCAGTATCTCACTATATATATTAACCATTTTAAAAGGACAACTTCTAAGAAATATAACAGCTGGATACACAAAAAGTAAAATAAAAGGATGCTAAGGATGATTTAAATGTTTTTGGCAGACTAGGACTTATGGGGACAGGGGTTTCATTGAAGTTGCCGGCAATTCTTTTTAAGAATCAAGGTGAATAACAAATAAACTCCTTTATTAGCTTAAAAATTGTTACATTATTTGGGCCAAAATAATAAACTGGTACATACCTATATCTATCTCTTGTTGATTTAGATTTGCTGAATAATTTACCCATTGAATTAGTAAAAAAGTAGCAATCAGTCATACCTTTATTCAGAATTTTTAAGTATGACAGAAACCGGAAGTGCTCTCATACTTGGAGTTTGTAAACTTCCGTTGTGTTGTGCACACGTGATTTTGACAGTCTTGTTTATGTAATCGCAAAAATGTTGACAGGGACAGTGCTAGTGACTCAGACTCAGACTTCTTACGGCGCGTGATTGAACGTACAGAGACAAAGCAGTTATAACTTATAGTTATCAGGTAAGTTTATGATCAGATAACCTTTTTGAAAAGGAGACATATAAATAATTAGTGCCACTTTGACTTACAATGGTATTCTTCATTCCTTGAACTTCTTGTAAACTTTACATAACATAAGTCATAACATATATTTTTGATTATTTACTTTAGTGTGTAACAATGATGTTTTCTGAGTGAGGGACATTTTTGAAATATATGTTGAATACACTGTAGTTTCATACCAATGGTGATATAATGATTATTATCAATTATATTATGAAATAGTGCAACAGTCTACAATAATGATTATACTTATATATTCAGGCATAATGGAATATGAATATATAAGTCTTAGACTTAGAGTCTCTACAGATATGTTGCTCCAAACAAAAACAATAAAAAATGTGTTGCTCCAAACAAAAAATAAAGGCAATATATCAAAAGCCCTAAACTTTTTAGATATATGGGGGGAAAAATCCATCAAGTAAACAAGAACAAGCTTGATTGGGAAATATTAATATTCATAAATTTAATATGGTATTGTCACTATTGTCAAGTATTAACAATGAAAATTCTTGAGAGACTAATTTTCCTTATTTCATCTGGCAAAAAGGAGGATCACTATTTGTCTCCATATAAAGTGTTCCTAAAGTTTTATCAGAGCTAGCATGAAAACCCATCCTCTGACAACTGGGATCAGAACATTCTTGGCAAAGACCGTCTCTCATATCTTCAATTGATGCACACTCTTTTGAAAGAAATTGACAATTGGAATTTACAGATTCAACAAAATAGTCTGGTGCCATCAAATGACTACAAGAGTCACTGATAAGATCATCCCCATCACACGCAGGTTGAAACTCTCCTTTGTTTGGCCAGAAATCTGCATGTCCAATGTTGCGATCAATACCTGAAGCTAATACATAAGCCCTTGCATTAGTGTGGATGATATCAACAAAAGTAGCATCACTGCTATCCAATCTAACCTGCGCTTCGTCATTGTCAAAAATCGTACCAGCAGGATCAAGCCCTAATAATGTAAATGATAATAATGATAATAATGATGATAACAACAATGTATCTATTCTCCATAAAAGTTTGGAAATTTTCCTTTTGACAAAACATACAAACAAATACAATATTATGACAACAAAAACAGGAGGAACAAAAGTGCAGTGCAGTGTGGTTGGGTTAAATACTAGTATTGAAGTCTTTTGCAAGCATGATTTATTGTCAAGTTTTCAAAATTAAATTTTAGTTAAAATACTAAAGCAGGTAACCTGATTTTGGTGGAAGTTTTATCCTACCACTGCCATAGATTAATCACAGTGACACATACACTGTGTTCAAGGAAAATTGAATGAAGATGAATTTTCTTACGTTTTAGTTGAATTACCTGTGATTCTTCCAATTTTAGAAGATTCATAATTTTTGGCAAAAAATCCACATCCATGTGCACCCAGACTGTGACCAACACAATAAATACTGTCCAATTTCAAGCCCTTTTCCTCAATCAGAGCATTCACTAAATTCCTCATTACTTGTCCTACAACTTGAGTGTTGGCTGAAGGATAAGGGGTTAAAGGATCATCAAGATCTGGGAAAGCCCCTCCACTCCAGTCTACAGCAATAAAGTTGTAGTTACTCTGTAATTGAATTAGAGATAAAGTATTAATTAAGAACAGAAGATGAGGGTAAGAAAAGTGTAGTTTTTTTTTCATGAAAGTCATGAACAGCTATACCAACCAACGTGACTTAAAAAAATAAGAAAATGTTTTATCAATCCATTGCAATTCAATAAAGTCTGAGAAACTTGAAATAAAGTCTCTCCTGTTTTTGTAAGTTCTACTTTTATTACGCAAAATATATTGATAGGATTACCCTTTGTAAGGCTTCTTCTCTTAATTCTTCTACCCAAGCTGTTGTGGGAAAACTAGCCATTCCATGAAGAGCAAATATTGTTGGGTGTGAGGAGTTGAAAAGTGATCTGAAATGTTTATAGAAAGTTTGCCAAAAAATTGTTCTGTGAATTGGGTGACATAATTAGACTAAAAGAACTGAAACTTAATTTGTAATGTAGTGCTGGAATATTGCTGCAGTGCAATGACCAAAGTTACATTCCAAGTAGAGTAGACATTTTTTGGCAATCACAAGAACCTGTTTTAGTGCAAAGAGGGGTGGGGAGGGGGAAAAAATGGTATTACCCTAGATTGTCTGTACTTATCATTTCATGATCCACTGGATTTTGTCTTGTGAACAACCAGAATTCAGTGTTGATTTGGTCTGGCTCATTTGGAAGAGGGAATTCTTCAAAGGGTGGACAGTTTGTAAAACAGCCATATAATTCTGTACAAGTTGTACTGCAACTAAGACAACGAAAGATTGAATTCCAAAAATTGTGACAGTATCAAATGAAATCTCAAGTTAGTATGTTGGAATTTCACCAAAATAAAGTTGTTTGTACGTTATAATGATTTCTACTTACACACTAGGGGTAGACTCTGTTACTTCTTGGGCCTTTCCTTGGTGAAGTATAAATGCACAGATTATTACACAAACTATTCTAGATTTTATGTCATACATATCTATGGTGATGGTAGTTCGCTTTCACTCTTAAATATTTCTAAGCAAATTGTTCTGACCAATTTAACTGTGATATGACATGAAAAAATTGAGGATTTTCCTGTATTTCTTACACCTGTAAAACCGTATCATTTGAGTTCGTTTTTTGGTGATTAGATAATTGTTTTCCTTATGATAAGGTTCATGGATTTTATTCCAAGGTCAGACCCATGATTTTGATTTTTTTTTTACCAAGAGATTGTGGACTTGTCAAATATGTAGTCAGATGCTAATTTAAGACCCTCCTTGGGCTTGGAGTTCGAATTTGCAAAGAGATTACTGTATTTTCTTGAAAAATCGATTGTCAATTTGATCTCAATTATAAAGTACCACTTTAATAGTGTGGCTTTTTATGTTGAAAAGGAGTGACTGTGAGGTGCACTAATTTACATAGAGTATGCACATATATCTTGCATTGTACAAATAAGCTCTCTTTAGTTCTATATTTCTGACTGAAAGTGTATATTTACGAGCCTATGCAGCTTTTGGTTGATTTTGTTGCCTAAATTTGATATAAAAGTAACATTTTAAAAATAAGAAAGTTATCTACTGTGAAAAAATAGATAGATTGCATCCAGCAACAAACTAATCAATATTGTTCAAAACATAATTGCTGGCCAGTGTTCATAACAGATGTGGATTGAAAAAATAGTTAGTTTACTAAGTGTAGGTAAAAGGATCATTTATACCAATACTTCAAACACGTTTAATGCGTTTGTGTACTTTGTCTGGCCATGTGTACTAAAAAATTACTCTAGTAGTTTAACTTTGATAAACTTGGAATTAGGAAAAGGAAAGGATTTGATGAAGCAGATCAGTGTGCCAATTCGTCTGTGTTACATCTTCATAAACTTTGAACTGGACATACGCATTTTGTCTGACCATGTATTTAGATAAGTATGGATTTAATACATAAATGTATTATCTAACATGTCAAATAAATATGCACTGAAAGTGATAGATTAATTTAGTACTCACTCACAGAGCACTCGAGGCACATTTATTTGGACTGAACAGACAATTGCTAAAGAAAGCATAGGTGCTACCAACATATCTGGAACATCATGGCACAAGTAAAGCAGTCCGAATTAGAGGCAGTAGTGGATGGGGAAACAAAAAAGGGTTACGAGTCAACAGAGACATTAGAAATCCAATGCGAAACTGAAGAACATTCTAAGGAGGGTGACAAAAATGGGTAAGGGTTCAAGAATTGTTTAGTTAACTTTCACTTGGTCCATTTTCAGGAGGGCATGATATACAGTACATGTGAAGATATCTGACAGAAAGAGAACATTCACAAAACAGGTAAGATCATTTCATAATTAATTATGGTATATTTCCAATACCTGTAGCAGCTGGTCATAGAAGGGTTATATGTAATCTAGTTATTGGATAATTGTTAGAAACTGAAATGCAAACATTTTGTCACATAGAATAATGGTCCATGACTGTAATATTTACTTGCAGAGAGTCAACTGATGACTATTATACTTTGTAGACTATCTCCAGCTTGTTATTTGAAGGATAATCTTTGAGAAAGAAATATAATTGATCTAGGCCATAATGTGTTACTTCACTTTCAAATTTAATTTCTACAAAATGTTAGGAAGGTTTTCTACTTATTTTTTAAACTTTTACCTCCTCTTCATTTCAGTTCTTATATCAACCTGTTCATAATTAAAGCAAGAAAATGGATGACAAAAATACTACAGAGACATCGAGATTGAGAACGTCGCGATCAAATTCTTATAGCTCAGTAGAGGGAGACACTGATAATGTTGATGTTACTTTTAGGGATGAAAATAATAGATCCAGGTTTGATGATGCATTGTAAAATCTTCAATGATTTACTGGTAGTAATATGGAAATGTTCTTGCATTGTAATAATTGTCAATGCATGAGGAGCAAGTTGAGTCTCAGTCTCCTTCACTCTCAATAGTACTAAAGATGGTCATACATTTCCATAGGGCAGAATGGAATGATTTTTTTTTTATTGAAGTGTAATGAATGGTTTATAGTTAAATGTGTGTTGGCTGCCTCTGTTACATTCGTTTCATTTTATTTTTAGGGAAAGATCTGGGTTATTCAAATTATGCAGAACCAATGGATACGCCATCTATGTGTTGGCACTCTTGGTAATGGCATACTTGCTCAATCAGCTAGACAGATACATCCTTGCTATAGTCACAAGTCAGATGGGAAAGGAGATTGGGTATGGGGACTTAGTTTGTATGAAAAATTCATCCCTACCTGCTGGAGATTTTGTGGGATCTGTTTGCAATGCTACCACTGAAATGGGGTATGTTCTTCTTTATTGATATGAAGCATTGATAATATGTGAATATTTGAGTTTTTTTAGTAAAAGAACATAATTCGCCTTGTAGAATGTCACTGACACTGTTAAGTTTGTCAGATTCTGTCATCTATTTTATAATATTTTTACTAGTAATATTCTCGCCTGTTTTTGTATTGTAAGTGTCAACAGAAAAAATAGGTTATTAAAATACCCTGATGATAAATATGTTATATTTGAAATGTTGCATTCAGGATTTATTTTTGTATTGTCTTTAGTGTATATTCACATTTTTTGATAAAATGGGTATCTAGATACTGAAGAATATGGCCAGAATAAAAAAAGTTTTATAAAACCCCAACTGACACAGCTTTTTAGGTTATCTATAAGTAATATTTTTCAAATACGTCAGTGGCTTTCTAATCCTGATTGTTTCATAAGACCACATAATGTAATAATTTTCAAGTAATCCACATAGGTTGATAACATTTTTAATGCTATAACAGTACTGTTTAGGAATCTTGTCCCAATATTTTGTTTCAACTATCATTTCATCAATGAAAAAGGTAACAATAAACATGCAAGAAATTTAATTGTATATAGCAGTGTTTTGGTGTTTTTTTTATTTGGGTGATGTTATGTTTTTTTTCCAGTGTATTGTTAAAGGGGGAGATGGGTAATCCGATGACATTCAATATAATGTATGTGTTATTGTATGTCTCTCTTATTTCATTTTCTAAGGTGCTCCCAGATTATCAATAATGAAGGGATTGAAGTATGTGCTTGGGAATATGATGGCCAAGGCTTCCAGTACCAACTACTAGCTGGGGCTATATTTATTGTCATTTATACATTTTGCGGCATTCCATTAGGCTTTGCAGCGGATTATTATAACAGAGTCATACTTCTGAGTGTATGCTGCTGTCTCTGGTCAGTAGCTACCGTCTTATGTGGGGCTGCACAGGATTATTGGCAATTGGCTTTGCTTCGATTTGTGCAAGGTGCTGCGTAAGTATTTTTAATCACTGAATTTCAATTCCTAATATATACTTGTATTCTATTGCTTTCATTTTCAAAGCCATTGATACCATCAACTAATCTTTCAATCATTTATATAAATTAAAAAAATAAGATAAGTTTCAAAACAATTTTTTTCACAAATTTATTTTGAGAAAAAAATATACAAATTAATTTGATAAAAGGGCAATTTAAAGCAAGCTTTTAATGTTTTATTGCAGTGAGGCAGGGTGTACCCCATTTGCAGCATCATTGATTGCAGATTATTTTTCAGAAGATTTGAGAGGCTCAGCTCTAGGAATTTATAATTGGGGAATATATTTTGGATATAGTATGTCTTATGCTTTCGGAAACTTCATCACAGAACTTAATATTCTTGGACAGGTAAATGTTTTTAGCTTTTACGTTTTTTCAAATTTAGAGATTGATAAGCACTAGATTTAAGCATAGTCTACACACAAAAAAACGTAAATTTGAATTTCAATAAATCTTGAAATTAGCAACCTTTCATTTATTGGTAGAGTTAAGCATCTTTATATTTGCATTGGCAATATTTGGTATTTCAGAATGACTCCTAGACCCATAATATATTAATCATCTTCGAACTCATTTTCTGTATTCTTGAATTTGACAGGGATGGCGTTGGGCTTGGTATATCAGTGGTATCCCTGGAGTGGTGCTCGCAGTAGTTATGGTCCTGTCAGTAAAAGAACCAGAAAGAAGAGTCAAAGCTGTAGATAAAAACAAGGCTACTATTCAAGATCTTATTGGAAGACCAGGGATGTCTTTTTGTGATAAAATTGGTGCTGTTGTTAAACCTTTATGCAAAATCTCCCTCCTCATGCTTGTTATTGCTAGTTCAATTAGAAATTCAGGTGAGTTATTTTTTCTTGAAAATTCCACTTCAGTAACGCCTTATTCCGTGGATAGCTGAGTTATTTATGTTATATAAAATTAAATGTCCGAAAAAAATAATTAGTGATTTTTTTTAATGTTAAATTTTTGTTAATAGTTTTGACATCTTCAATCTAGACATAAAAAAACAACAACATGAAAATTACAATTTTTGGACTTTTTATTTTTGATAGCTCCTTACCTCGTGCATTTTATCTGTTTATTGGTATTTCTATATTGTCGTTATTATTTTAGTCATTATGAAATTTGTTATCTTCAGCGGGCTATGTCTGGGCATACAACACTCAGATTTTTTATCAGGGAATTGGCCAAACCCCTAAAGAAATTGGAACCTGGATGTCCTGGATTCCTTTGGTGGGAGGAAGTATTGGTGTTGTGACTGGTGGTTTTATATCAGACAGACTGGTTAAGAAAAGGGGACTCACTGCAAGAATATTGGTTATCGTAGTGTCACAGGTTAGTAGAATAAAAAGAAATAGGAAAGCAGAATCTTATGTGTAAATCTTCAAAGTTTTGAGGGATATTTTTGTATTTGTATCAACTGAAATGAAGTTGAATATGAATTGAAATGAATTGGAATAACTTTTCTTTTTCTTTTTGTTTAGTTTTTAGCTGCACCTTTTGCTGCTGGTGCTCTCTTGGCGCCTGCACCATGGTGTTATATATGCCTCATTCCAACTTACATCATAGGTATGTATACGTATTACTAATGAACAGACATTTTAATCCTAAACCAATGTTCTAACACTTTCACATGGAACTGCAATGTGATGACTATATATAGATATTATGGGTACATTTGATTAGATTAATTACATTATCAATGTGTGTCAAAATTTGATGCTAGCTTGTGATGTAATGTAGAAAATGAACTTTATCACTTTTTATCTTGACTCCTATATCATACATGGAATTGATGCACTGCTATCAATTGAAGAAATAATGTAAAGTCAAATCCCCAAAATGTGAAATATTTTAAAGATAAGGCCATTCAAAATTGATAAGATAGACGCAGCTGGACCAATTTTTAGTGATTGATAATGATTAATTATTTCCAATTTCCATTTTTTTGATTTATGCCAAGTAAAGGCAACAGAATCAATAAGTAACGTTGTAGTCTTAATTACATACGTTTGCAGCTAGTAATAGAGGGCCATAAAGGTTTTACGTGTACAATAAAATATATTGGAAGTTGGTTGGTGCACTGATTCAAAACCATAAAGTTTGATAAACTGTCGTACATTTTCATTAAGCCTTTTGTTTTTTTGCACCCTAGGTGAAATGTGGATAGGTGTCAGTATGGTGTGCATCCTAGAATTAGTCAGTCCAGCCCTAAGAACTGTGGCAGTGGCAGTCTATTTGTTTATCATAAGCAATGTTGCTGGAAACATGCCTTTGTTGGTGCCCTATCTTCAAACAGCCTTCCTGAATCTTGGAATAACCACAGAGGAGGCTTTAAGAGGTGAGTTTACTTGTAACATGTGAAGCACATAGTTCGAAGGTAATGCTGTAAAAAAAAGAAACATCTGTTTAATTACTTTTTACATCTGTTTAATTAAAAAAAAAAATTGGGGGGGGGGGGGGGGGGGTG
>JAVSBT010249528.1:0-12710 GCA_033118115.1 Pharyngocirrus eroticus | reverse complement strand
TCATCATCATCATCATCATCATCATCATCATCATCATCATCATCATCATCATCATCATCATCATCATCATCATCACCGTCATCATCATCATCACCTTCATCATCATCATTATCATCCTCATCATCATCATCATCATCATCATCATCATCATCATCATCACCGTCATCATCATCATCATTATTACTATTGGTATCCCATAACATTATATATGCTCAGATAGCAATTTTTCAATCTGGGGTAAGTATGGTGTCTATCTAGGTTAACCATTTTAGCCATGTGGTAGCATTATATATTCGTTTAATAGTTTATCAACACTCTACAACAAAACTTGTTTCAGTCTTTTTTTGTCGTTTTTGAGATAATTAAGATATAGATTTCCAACTTCCATTACCTAAGTCACGTAACTAGAATTACTCCAGTAAAAGTCATTGACTTGATTGACTACATTAAAGAACCCATAAATCCCAGTAAAAAATAAATGTCAATATGATAACTAAATAGAAAGGTTGGTCTTAACTCATAAATGCAAATCGATAGCTTAGGTAATTCTTGCTCTGGAATGTCATTATATACCTATATGCCAACACAGTGTGTAGAAATGGTACCTATAGTCCCTACGTCATCAACCAGTGTACCTCTACATGTGGTCATTGTCGTATTGGAGATGTTTGTCATCAAGGGAGCGGGGAATGTCCTAATGGATGTGAGACAGTTTGGAGAGGGTCACTCTGTAGAGGTAATATTCATCAAAGGTTCTACAAGTAACATAACATAAATGTAAAAAAATGAAAATCAGTGATGTAGAAGCAAACATATAACGGTTTTAAGATACACAATCATGTAGAATGAACTAATCAATTTTGCCACATTATAAAGAACAACTTTATCATTATGTCTTATTATATTCATAGACTGCCCCATTGGTTATCATTGTACTGGCAGAGAATCATGCAATCATATCTCTGGTGTCTGTCTCCAAGGATGCCAGGCTGGTAGAGGCACTTGTCAAAGTAAGGTCATCAACTCAACCACCATAAAAAATAAAAAATAAATCCGGATGAAATATATGGAAAGAAGGGCTTCTAATGAATATTTGAATAATTTACGGGTCAATGAATTTAGTATGTAAAAGAAACAATATTAGAAAATATTTTTATCATGGCACTACATCAAAAGAAGTGTCCATTTATAAATGCATGACCATTCTTTTAGAGATAACCTTACCAAAACAATAAAACATGAACACATATTCGGATTACCGCTCATTCTACTACTCAAAGCTTGCTATGAATAATATAGATTTTATGTAACTTTATTTTGTTGTACCCTTCACAATTGTAATGGTTTCAGGGTGGGTTGGTACAAGATTGTAGGTCAGTTTTGATTTTTAGAAAATCAGCCTCAATGCACTATACATAGGGCACTGCCTTTTCTAGAAAATAGACAATGATTTTATAACCTAAAGCACTTTACTGAGACACTTTTGGTTTGAAACACATTCAAGCTACTGATCTTGTCATTTATGAACCATTCAAATGATTTGGTTCCAGGAATGGCCAGGTTATTGACCTTTTTAGATACCAGCTTTAAAAAGGTAGCCCAAAGCCTTGTTTTTTCCAATCCGTACCATACTAAGAAACCAAATGCGTAGAAAAGACCATAGACATTTTTGTTGTAGTGATCAAAGAGCAATAACTCTGAATAAAAACTGGCTTGTGAGGTTTTCAGCTGTTACACATCCATTTTTTTATGGCTTTGTTCATTCCAGGACATTTCTGGGGTACAGCAGGATTCTAAATTTTGGACATTGAAATTGACCTAAATTCTGGCACCAAACTACCTTTAAACCATTGCAAGTTTAAAGGTGATAATACAATTAAATTTGGTAAAATATTTGGAAGAAACTGCTCTTTTTTCAATCATTTTATCAGCAAAAAACTACATTATGCATAGCAAGTATTGAGTAGTATATTACCAAAACATATTAGGAAAATTACAAGTAGTGTTATGAAGAATTACATTGACCTTTTCTAATATAGGATGTACCTATGATAGATATGGTGAGAACTGTTTGAAAACGTGTAGTAACTGTAATAATGGCTGTGATCCTGTAAATGGAGTTTGTAAAGCTGGTGGATGCAGAGCAGGATGGTGGAACAGTTTCTGTGATCAGACTTGTAACAATTGTAAGAATGGCTGTGACCATGTGAATGGAGTTTGTAAAGCTGGTGGATGCAACACGGGATGGTGGAGCAGCTACTGTAATCAGACTTGTAGCAATTGTAAGAATGGCTGTGATCCTGTGAATGGAGTTTGTAAAGCTGGTGGATGTAAAGCAGGATGGTGGAGCAGTAAGTGTAATCAAAGTAAGAACACAAACAAATTTGAACTTGAAATACAAATAAAAACTTCAATTTAGTATGTGTTGATATCGGTTGTATCAATCATATTGCACGTGTAATTCTTTTGAGTACAAATTGCTTTTATTAATTCAATAGCATGCTCAGCTGGCTATTATGGTGATAACTGTACTTCAACATGTAGTTATTATTGTGCTGGCAGTGAACCATGCAATCGTATATCTGGTGTCTGTCTCCATGGATGCAAGGCAGGATGGGATGGAGGTGCTTGTCAAAGTAAGCTAATCAATTCAACTACCTTAAAAAAGCATTAATTTTCAGGAAAGAAATATACGGATATATTCTAATAAATATCCTATGTGTCGATGAATATAAAAGGAACTATTTTAGAAAATTTCTTTCGATTTTGACAAGACATCAAAGAAGTGTCCATTTATGAATGCATGACCATTATGTTACAGATAATCTTACCAAAAAAGTGAAGAAAGTTGTGTTATAAAAAATTACATTATTTTTTTCTATAATAGGGTGTTCCTATTATAGATATGGTAAGAACTGTTCGAAAGTGTGTAGAAATTGTCAGAATGGCTGTTATCCTGTGAATGGAGTTTGTAAATCTGGTGGATGTAAAGCAGGGTGGTGGAGCAGTTACTGTAATCAACGTAAGAACACAAACAAACTCGAACTTGATATACAATATAAAACATCTTAAAACTCCTTTTCATTACATGCATATATTGGTTTGTATAATCATATTACATTCGGATTCAATGTGAGTACACATTGGTCAACAATATTCTTATTGTAATACATTAAACACACATAAAAAAGCTTACTCGGGAGTTTTCGGCTACAATGCAGCCTTCATCAGCCCATTATGATAAACCCTGTCTAGAAAAGAGTAAAGTTAAGTGTATTTTACATTATGAACTAATATGTTGAATCTACACAAACCAATTTTCTTATTACACCAATAGAGTGCCCCTCTGGTTATTTTGGTAACAACTGTGTAACAACATGTGGTAATTGTGCTGGAATTGAATCATGCAACCACACCTCTGTTGTCTGTCCCTATGGGTGCCAGGCAGGTTGGGAAGGAGGTGCTTGTCAACTAGGTAAATACCAACTCAAAGTAAGCTCATCACCTCAACCACCAAAAAAGGATTTATCTTTATAGAAAGAAATATATGGATAGAAGGGCTTCTAATGATGTTTTGTGTATGTGTCGATGCAAATACTATTTAAAGGGAACTCATTTATAACTTTACTACAATCTTGGCACAACATCAAAAGCATTTTTTTTCATAAAGGCATGACCTTGGCATTAGAGAAATTCTTACCAAAACGTTATAGGAAATTTATAGAAGCAGTTGCTATCTTTATTGCACCACAATCACTCTGATTGCGTACAAATCCAAACAATATATTGAGAACTGTACTTTTCTGATAAAGGATGCACCTATGGTAGATATGGTAAGAACTGTTTGAAGAGGTGTAGCAATTGCAAGAATGGATGTGATCCTGTGAATGGAGTTTGTAAATCTGGTGGATGTAAAGCAGGATGGGGGACTAGTTACTGTAATCAAAGTAAGAATACAAACAAATTCGAAGTTAAAATACAATTGTACATCTCTAAACTTCATTCCATTTCGTGTTCATATTGGTTGGTATAATTATATTGCATTTGTAATTCATTTGAGTACAAATTGTTTGATTATATTCTTATTATATCGATAGCATGCTCACCCGGTACTTATGGTAATAAATGTACCAAAACATGTGGATATTGTGCTGGTAAGGAAACATGCAATCGTATCTCTGGCGTCTGTCCCAATGGATGCCAGGCTGGACGGAGAGGAGGTACTTGTCAACAAGGTAAATACCTACACAATGCAAGTACACACCACAAGCTAAGTGTCTTAACCACATATATCAAATGGCATTGTGGTACAATGAAAAACCGGTTGAGCTGGCCAGTCAAAACCTATTTAGCTTTTGGAATGATTAGGCCATCAACTCAGGTAAAGGCTACTGCATGTAAATAAGGCCAGTAAGTCAACTACAGAAAAACGGGCCTTCATTTTGGAAAGAATCATGAGAAGCATAATATAAGGGTGTCTGGCCCTATGGATGCCAGGCTGAAAAGAACTCAATTAGAATAATTATATTTCAATTTTCGTCAGAAGTGTTTATAAATGCATTACCACAATAAGCACATACTGTAATAATTGTACCATTCAAATCTTTCACTTCGAAAATACAAAAAACACACGATTATTTACATTATTATTTCACTAAAAGAGAAGATATGCATTTATTTATTTTTTTCATTTTTGAATTATGTGCAACAGCTTGTGCATCAGGTACTTATGGGGTAAACTGTCAGTATCAGTGTGGTCATTGCAATGGATCTTGCAGTAGATATAATGGACACTGTAATCACGGATGTTTACCTGGCTGGAAGGGCATAATTTGCACTACAAGTATACCTTTCATCATTATATTTTACAGAAATATCAGTTTAGATAAATAAGTCAAACAAGAATATTTTAATTCCCTTATATAGATTAGGGTAGCATTAAGAAAACTTGATATGGATTTGAAGTAGCAGTTTATTTGACTTCGTCCTGTGCTTTTTCAAGAACCATTTAACATAGATTTATAAGCATTATACTAAGCCTTGTATTGCTCTTAACTGTGGACTTGGGATGTTACCCAAGAAACCATTGGTTTCTATTACTAAAAGGGTAATGCAATTCCACTAATAGAATTATATGAGCCAAGATTTCTGAAGGCTCATTTGGGGCACGATTCGCTACAATAATCTTCCATGCATATTAATTTAGAAAAAAACGATATATTATCAATATCATACAAAAGATGACTGCAAGATATGAACAAAATATGAACCCAAATTCTAATTGCAGTATGTTCACCAGGTTCATATGGTCTAAAATGTGAATATTCATGTGGTGACTGTGAGAATTCAGACAATTGCCATCATGTCACAGGCCATTGTCCACATAATTGTTCCCTAGGAATATGGGGGGATACGTGTGACCAAGGTAAGAATACTGTTGTATATGGGGTTAGATTATTGTATCTGACTTAATTCACACAGAGCTGATCAAGATATACCATATGGATTTACATGTATATTTGATTCTCATTCATGTCACACATTACTTTCAAACATGAAATGATAGTACATATTCACTCAAGTAGCAAAATCTGTAAATAAGCAAGATATGATATATGAATATGATTAGAATATGATAAGAAAAGTATCACTAATATAATAGTATGTGGAACATAGTAATAATATATTTTGTATTATTTGAGACTGCCCTGATGGTTTCTATGGTAACTGTTCCCAGTCATGTGGTCATTGTCAGGACAGGGTTTGTGATAAAGTCACAGGAGCGTGCTCTCTGAGAGGGTGTCTTGGGTGGAAAGGGTCGAAATGTACTCAAGGTAACTTTGGAACAATAAGATTACATCATAAAAATGTCTTTTGCATCAATACCCGAAGAACATCCATTGTTGAATAGCTACAAATTGAATATGAACGCTAATTTGAAATATCTGTAGATGATAAGGTACATGTAATTAAACATAAGATGCAATACAATTTTGCCTTTTCTGTAGAATGTGATCTTGGTACTTATGGCAATTACTGTAGCCACTTTTGTGGTCATTGTAAGGACTCCGATACTTGTAATAACATCAATGGACACTGTCCAAATGGATGTCAATTAGGATGGATAGGGGACAAATGTGATACAGGTAGTGTAATGATTCATTTACTAATAAACGATTAAACTAACATAATTATATATATTCCATGCCATAAGATGAGGTTAATGATCAATTAAAAGACTTTTTTTACAAAATTGATGATAACAGGAAAACAAACAATAGTCATTGTGTTGTTACAAAACTATACAATTTCAAATAAGATAGATAGTGGTAGATTCACATTGTCATTCTCCATGTGTTTAAGCAGTTTTAAACATTTGTGTTTACATTCTAATGTCACAGTATTAAAATGTTGCAGAGCCTCATAAATTAGTTATGATCAAGACCTTATCTGATAGAATTAAAACTATTAGATGCCATTTCTTTTACAATACCAACACAGTTGCACTAAATCTTATTTAAGAATGTCCAGATGGTATCTATGGTGATTGTACACAACAATGTGGTCATTGCCAATACAGAGTTTGTGATAAAGAAACAGGGGAATGTTCATATAGCGGATGTCTTGCTGGATGGACAGGGGATATGTGTATATATGGTAGAGAAATAAACATCTTATACTTATATCAATTCAGTTTAAATCCATTTTTTCAAATAAAGTAATTCTTCTTGATTTTATTATGGGAAAAAAATATTGGTTCCAAAATCCGTGATAAAATTATTATTTTACACTGGAACTAAAAGTGAGGATTATCAACCTTATTTGTTAGGTTTGATTAAAATAATTATTCTTCAACATACAATTCGTATTAGGAGATTTTTAAATCTCAAAATCAAGATTTAATGTTTAATTCTAATTCAATATTATATTACAAGTACTTGTACAAATATTTACACATTAACATGTGGTTGTAGCGATAACATATTAGTATAGATGACAAGAGAGTCGTTTTTTTACACCTTTCATTACCATTTCGTTATCACTCAATACTCATTTATGTTAATCATTAGGAATTATGCCAAGGTGGTTGATCAAATAACACAATTTCAATTGTGCATATTAGTAAAGTAAACAATTAGAAACATTAGAAACTATGTGCCATCTTTATTGCACCACCATTAATACAAACAAAAGGGTATACATATCTAAACCACCAATATACTGGGAACTCTTTTAATACAGGATGTGCCTATGGTAGATATGGTGAGAACTGTTTAAAGACGTGTAGTTATAATTGTATGAATGGTTGTGATCCTGTAACTGGAGTATGTAAATCTGGTGGATGTAAACCAGGATGGAGGAGTAGTTACTGTAATCAAAGTAAGAACCCAAATGTCATATCTTTACTTCCTACCAGTAAGAATAGATTTTTCCAAATGCAGTGATCAATTCATTTATGATTTGGACCAATATTCAACTTAAAAATAATAAATATCTACATTTTAAAACTACTTTGTAACATGTTTATGTCTATATCGTTTGGGACCGTTGGTATCGCATTTACAATTTATTAATTTTAAAAACAAATGATTTAACTATATTCTTATTATATTGATAGAATGTTCCTCTCGTTATTATGGTAAAAACTGTGCTTCAACATGTGGCCATTGTGCTGGCAGTGAATCATGCAATCATATATTCGGTGCCTGTCCCAATGGATGCCAAGCTGGATGGGGCGGGAATACTTGTCAACAAGGTAAATGTAACCAATTGTAAAGTATGGCATTAATAAAAATCTTACTCTTCGAGACAATGCTTTCATTACAAAGAAACGATCAGATACATTGCACCGTGTACATTGTTAAGAGAAGATTTGCGTTTATCATTTTTTTCAATTATCCACTACAGCTTGTGCATCAGGTACCTTTGGGGTAAACTGTCAGTATCAGTGTGGTCATTGCAGTGGGTTATGCAATAGATTCAATGGATCCTGTGGTCATGGATGCATGGTTGGCTGGAAGGGCACAAATTGCACTACAGGTATTCCTTTAATTATGAAGTATTCTTCTTGGGTAATTGATTAATAATGGCATCCTGTACTTTATTCGAAGTGTATGTAGTGCATAGCCTTTCATCTAAGCTGACTATATAAATTAAGATTACTACAATCTTGAATCTGAACACTGGTTTAAAATAATTGTGAAGTATAAAATGAATATTTGCTAAATGAGATATATCTTATGGTCTTTTTAGTATGTAGCCCTGGTACCTATGGCCTTGACTGTCAGCATTCCTGTGGTCATTGTAAAGACCCCAGTACTTGTAATCACACTAATGGATACTGTCCAAATGGATGTCAATTGGGATGGAAAGGGGACAGGTGTGACACAGGTTAGTCGGAATTACATACTATGTGGACTAGTGACCATAAAATCAACATAATTACTCCATGTCACCAGATGGGGTAATGATTGACCTGAAGGTATTTTTTTTAATTTTATGATTACAGAAAATGAAACAAATGTGATAAGGGTAGGTGTGAACTACTAAATATGTGGACTAGTTTAAAACAACTAAACTAACATAATTACCCCGTGTCATAAGTTGAGGTGTGTGATTAATGAAAAGACTTTTTTGAAAAAATTTGAATACAAAAAATCAAACAATTCATTTTTTTTTCATTACTAAACAACATTAGATAAGATAGGTAGAGGGAGACTCAAATTGTCATTGTGAATAAGTTCTGGCCAATGCATTATCTTTTAGAATTCATCATATTCTAAGGAATACAATTACTAGAGACAATTTATTTTACAATTTCAACACTGTTGCACTGAATCTTATTCTTATTATTAAGAATGTCTAAATGGTACGTATGGTGATTGTACACAACATTGTGGTCATTGCGAAGACAGAGTTTGTGATAAAGAAACAGGACAATGTTCCAATAGAGGATGTCTACCTGGATGGACAGAGAATACATGTAAACAAGGTAGAGAATTGAACATTTTATACTTGTTCATTTTTTGCAGTTAAGTGAATTTTCTTCAATGAGAAATTACCATAGTCATTCGAAATAAATAAGACTTTTAAAAAAGCTTCTTTAACCCTTAAGCTTGTTCCTCTGGGTTCTATGGTCTGAAATGTTTGGACGAATGTGGTCATTGCAGTGGTTATTGCAATCACACAACAGGCATTTGTTCTAGCGGATGTGAATTAAGCTGGCAAGGATCTCATTGTAAACAAAGTAAGAACAAAACAAAGGAAATATATCTATATTATTAAGTATATTATATTTTATACACCTGTCTGTGTTCTTTTAAGGCTTTTTTTTAAGTTGATTGTAGGATGGGAGTATTATTAGTTCACTGAAATTATTTTCATTTCGAAATTTTACTTGTTTTGAATAATACTTCTTCATCTGTATTCTTTATTTTCAGAATGTAATGACACATTCTATGGTGATTGTACTGAGAAGTGTGGGAATTGCTTGGAACCAGTTTGTGATAAAACAACAGGAAATTGCTCCAAGAAAGGATGTTGGGCTGGATGGCTGGACACATTGTGCAAAACAGGTAGATATTCTAAAACATTTATTCTAGATACGAAATGTATACGATTAATTGCAAATAAAGTAACATATTATAGTGGAACAAATTCTTTACCTTCTACCTTTCTCTTGTCTAGAGTGTGAGTCTGGCACCTATGGACATAATTGTAATGAAACTTGTGGTCATTGTCTTCATTCTCCATGTGACAGAAGGTCTGGATTCTGTCCTGGAAAACAATGTCAGGATGGATGGTTAGGGAATACTTGTAAACTATGTAAGTTACATACCTAATAAGCTGAGATTCACAAGGAATTGAAAAAAATCATTATAATGGATTGATAAATAAAACAGCTACAGTTTTGCAAAACTAGTGCACTAAAACTAAAAGTTGTGCAGAGTTGTATCAATAAAAAATAGGATTTGTTGACTCTTTTGGATATATAATTTTGTGAATTAATTTATAGATGCAGCTTTGTGGATAATTTACAAAGAGTGTATTTTAAAACCGTTGATACGTTTTCAGTATGTCCAGCTGGCACCTATGGTAATGGCTGTTCTAATACATGTGGTTCTTGTATTGGAGATTGTGATTCTATAAATGGATCCTGTCCCAGAGGATGCCAACCAGGATTTAAGGGAGACCTTTGTAAAGATGGTATGTAATTAAATTGAAACAAATCTTTTTTCATTTTTTTTTAATGACTCTATTTTTACAATATGAGTGTGTCACTGGAATTTCGGACATTTTATGTTGTCTGAATAAAAAGTTTGTCGATCATAACATTTTGTGGAATCATAGTTAAATTCTTCTTAAGTACAAATGAATTTGTCGTGTTTTTTAGAATGCGAGGCTGGTACTTTTGGTCAAGATTGTAATAACACGTGTGGTGGTTGTGAACACTCTCCCTGTGATGCAGTGTCTGGATTCTGTCCTCAAAGAAAATGTCAACCAGGATTTGATGAAGAACAATGCATGGACAGTAAGATAATATTCTATGTGTACTCTGAGTGTATAGCACCTTGAGAGAGATCGTAAATAATTATTCATTGTGGAGTTGTCTAATATCTTAAAATCCATTACAAACTGGTAATTCATAAGAAAATAGTAAAACAATAACTCCAAAAATAATGTTTGTTTGATTTATATTTGAGACAAACTACA
Source organism: Pharyngocirrus eroticus (assembly GCA_033118115.1). NCBI lineage: Eukaryota > Metazoa > Annelida > Polychaeta > Saccocirridae > Pharyngocirrus > Pharyngocirrus eroticus. The sequence goes on along the minus strand of JAVSBT010249528.1, from coordinate 1,997 downwards.
TGTTATTGAATTTTCAAATATCTTGAGATGTCATTATCAGAACACTGATAAGTTTCTATGTAGAAAAAGAATGCTTCTAGACATAACACACCTATATGTATACTAAGCATTTGTTTCTATGTGATAATGTATCAATGTTTTTATGATGACATCTTAAGAATCTTCAAAATATAAATCAAGCAAACATGATTTTCGGAGTTATTTTTTATAATTGTCTATCAAAACAATATAATGAAACGAAATTTTCAGTCAAAGACGGATCTATTATTATGACCAGTAGTGGTATAAAGTGGTCATATATTAGAGTAAAATTGCAGATTCACATTGTAAAAAGAAACACAAAAAAAGATCATTACTCTTTTGATAATGTATAGTTTGCATTCCTGGAACCTATGGACCTAACTGTGTGTCTGTTTGTGGATCCTGTGTGGGTGATTGTGATATCAAGAATGGGACCTGTCACCTAGGATGTCAAGTGGGATGGCAAAGTCAATTATGTAATGAAAGTAAGCAGAAATAAAGTGTTAGATTTAAGTTGCCGGTTGAATTAACTCATTTCTAATATTGTACAAAGAAGTTCTTTATTTTCCAATGAACTATCGATGATCTATGAATGATCTGGTCTTTAGTAGTTAGTTATGCTAGTGGTAAATTATATATAGTCTGTTAATATTACATAGAAGGGGGGATGATTCATAAAGTTCATATACTGTACATGCAATTATTGTTCTGCTTAGCCTGTAATTTTGGTCTGTATGGAACAAACTGCAATCAGACCTGTGACTGTGAGTTTGGATGTGATCCATTCAATGGAACATGTTTGGCATCAGCATCAGCTTCTGATACAGGTACGGGAAAAATATTTGATAAATATATACGTAGATTGTACCTATTTCAAAAGTACACTGGCATTTTGTTTTTTCCATCCACAATTATTAAAAGGCCATAAGGCCATTCCAAAATCAGCCTTTTCTGACACAATTGAAAGAAGCAAGGTACTCAGATCTACATGGGTATGCATAAATTCCTCATATTGTACCAATCTCTTTATAGACAACTTTTGTTTACTAAAACTTTGAAAAATATATATAATCATTTGCACAAAAGATGTGTCCATCGCTTTATTCACCAAGTCATTATTTTGGAATTGCCTAAATGTTTTTATTTACTTATTTTCTTAGCACAATGGACTTTTTATGGGATAGTAATAGCAGCCTCTGTACCAGTGATTCTCATTGTGTTGGTTGCATTGATTATCACTTTGACTTTCAGGTATTTTGTTTGATTTTTTCCTTCTATATAAATCATATATCCAGTTTTACAAATAAAGGGCACCACTGACTTTTCATATATATCACTGAATAAAGTATATTATACTAGTAGTTATCAATAGACTTCAAATTTGTTTAGAACAGAAGTTAAAAACATGCATTAACAAAGACACAGGATAGGCTGTGGCTAGACACACTTTTGAAATCGACTTTAATCAATTCAAAATAAGGATTTAAAAATCCTCCTGTGGAGCTTATGGACTTGTTTATTTTTATTGAATTAGCCCCCAGACACATGGAATCATTATATCAATTATAATCGATATATGTTGTAGTTAGACACACTTTCTAACCCAAGGGATTTGATCGAAATTGGAAAAAGTGTATCTAATCCCAGCCGTCATCATATTATGTTTTAGATGGAAAAGGAAAATAGAAGATATCACGGAAGACAATACAAGGGAAAATGATAACCCACTATACCTTACAAATGTACCAGGTGAGCATAATACATCATATATGCATATTGCGGCACAAAGTATTTGTGACAATAAATCATTGTTTCCTTTCTTATAATATTGATTCTAGTGAATACAATGAAAAAAAGGGGGTCCTTGTTGTAGGGTAGTTTAGATTTCATCAACATCAAGTAGTTGAGGGATTCAGCCCCCTACCCTGCCTTTTGTCTTTGTCTTTAGAAATGTTACTTTGTCGAAATTTTGGCTA